>OENT01000909.1:655-68627 GCA_900239685.1 Rotaria macrura
TCGGTTTCTTGAATCTTCTCAGCTTTCTTTTTATCGTCTGCAACCGGTGTTTTCTTCTCTTCGACTTTCTTGCCTTTTTTGTCAGCAACGCGTTCAGTCTTGTCCGATGGAGTTGCCGATGGATGAGGTTCCACTGTTTTGGTCTGTTCAACTGTTGATTTTGTGTCTGGAAGAGCAACTGTGTCGGTTTCTTGAATCTTCTCAGCTTTCTTTTTATCGTCTACGACCGGTGTTTTCTTCTGTTCGACTTTCGTGCCTTTTTTGTCATCAATGGGTTTCGTCTTGTCCGATGGAGTTGCGGATGGATGAGGTTCCACTGTTTTGGTCTGTTCAACTGTTGATTTTGTGTCTGGAAGAGCAAGTGTCTCGGTTTCTTGAATCTTCTCAGCTTTCTTTTTATCGTCTACGACCGGTGTTTTCTTCTCTTCGACTTTCGTGCCTTTTTTGTCATCAATGGGTTTCGTCTTGCCCGATGGAGTTGCGGATGGATGAGATTCCACTGTTTTGGTCTGTTCAACTGTGGATTTTGTGTCTGGAAGAGGAACTGTCTCGGTTTCTTGAATCTTCTCAGCTTTCTTTTCATCGTCTACGACAGGTGTTTTCTTGTCTTCGACTTTCTTGCCTTTTTTTTCATCAACGGGTTTCGCCTTTTCCGGTGGAGTTGCCGATGGATGAGGTTTCACTGTTTTGGTCTGTTCAACTGTTGATTTTGTGTCTGGAAGAGCAACTGTGTCGGTTTCTTGAATCTTCTCAGCTGTCTTTTTATCGTCTACGACCGGTGTTTTCTTGTCTTCGACTTTCTTGCCTTTTTTCTCATCAACGGGTTTCGCCTTTTCCGATGGAGTTGCCGATGGATGAGGTTCCACTGTTTTGGTCTGTTCAACTGTTGATTTCGTGTCTGGAAGAGGAACTGTGTCGGTTTCTTGAATCTTCTCAGCTTTCTTTTTATCGTCTGCGACCGGTGTGTTCTTCTCTTCGACTTTCTTGCCTTTTTCGTCAGCAACGCGTTCAGTCTTGTCCGATGGAGTTCCCGATGGATGAGGTTCCACTGTTTTGGTCTTTTCAACTGTTGATTTAGTGTCTGGAAGTGCAACTGTCTCGGTTTCTTGAATCTTCTCAGCTTTCTTTTTATCGTCTGCGACCGTTGTTTTCTTCTGTTCTTCGAGTTTCTTGCCTTTTTTCTCATCAACGGTTTTAGTCTTGTGGTGTGGAGTTGCTGATGGCTGAGGTTGCTCTGTTTTATTCTCCTCGGCGATCGGTTTCGCGTCTGGAAGAGCAACTTCCTCGGTTTGTTTAGTCTTTTCACCTTTCTTTTTGTCTTGAACGATCGATCTCTTCTGCAGTTCTTCATGTTTCTTTGCTTTTTTGTCATTGATCGGTTCAGTCTTTTGTTGTGGAGTTGCTGAAGGCTGAGTTTCCTCTGGTTTATACTGCTCGGCGAATAATTTTGTGTCTGGAATAGCAACTGTCTCGGTTTCTTGAATCTTCTCACTGTTCTTTTTGTCGTCTACCGTGGAGGTTTTCTTCAGTTTTTCAGGTTTCTTGGCTTTTTCGTGATCAATCGGTTTAGTCTGGTTTTGAATAATTGGAGCTGGTGTTGTATCTACAAGTTCAGCGGTATCTTGAGCTGGAATGATCTCTGTCATGGCCGACGTCTTGTCTTCTTGTGTAGGTGCATCCTCTCGTTTTTGTTGTGGGAGATCATGTGGCTTTGTTTCGTCATCTTGGTTGGTTTGTTTAGTTGTGGCCGGCTTCATTCCTTCTGCAGACAGTTTTAGTTTTTGATCTTCTCCGGTTTTGATTTTTTTGCCTTGGATAGGTTTCATTTCATCTTCATTGTTTGCAGTTGGTTCTTCTTTTTGCTTTGGAGTAACTGTGATTTTGTCATGTTTTCCTAACTTGGGCGGTTCTGCTTCTTGCAGTACCTTGGCTTCCTCTACAAGTGTTTGGTTTGTTTCCATTTGTTTGGGTGTTGTTGCTATCATCTCCTCGATAAGTTTAGTTTTGTCTTGGCAAGTAAGAGGTATTTTGGCCTCGCCAAGCGTCTTCTCATCAGGAATTGTTGTAGTGTCTTCCTTTTCATGTTTAGTACCTTGTAGTTTCTCAAGTGGTTGTTTTTCTTGTATGATCAAATCGGTCTTCTGATCGTCGTGCTTCTTGACCTCTTGAATTTCGACTGGTTTCATATTTTCTTCAGCTACTTTCGCATGCTGTTGCTTGGATGCTGGTGTTGTACCTTCGTCGACAGATTCTGTTTTTTCCTGTTCAGAAACTGATTTTGTCTCCATTTTCTCGGATTTCTTGCTTTTTGTTTTTCCTGCTCGCTTCTGTGTCTCTTCTGTTGACTTGTTGATCTTTTGAGTATCATCCTTATTCATTTCTTGAACTTCAACTGTCTTCATCTTGCTTGCGGCTATACTTACGTGTTGTTCTTCCGATTTTAACATTTCCGATTCGTCGACAACTTTCGTTTTCTCTTCAGGTGCACGAGTCGTTCGTGGCACGCCATACTTGTTGTTATCTGGGACTTTCGTTTGCTCTTGCTTTTCAGTTGTCGTAGTTTCTTGTTTTTCTAGAAGAGCTTCTCCTTCTGCAAAGAGCACCTTACTCTCCTTAGTGTCATCCTTCTTGCGTTGCGCAACTTCGGTTGGCTTTGTTTTATCTGTTGGTTCTTGTACTTGCTGTTGCCTAGATTTCTTGGCTGATTTATCGTCGACAGGTTTCACTTGAGGAGCATGAGTCACTTGAACTTCTTCAAGTTTCTTCTGTTCGATTTCTTGTTTTGACTGTGTATCTCTGGGGCTAGGTGTTACCATTTCTCTTTGTTTTTCTTCTTCTTGGATACTCTGCTTCGATTTCAATAGCTCTTCTTTCTGACCTTCTTTCTCGTCTACGGCTTCTACTTTCTTTTCAGCTGAAGCTGTCGATTGTACTTTTTGAAATTTCACATCTTCTACAACAGGTTGATCGTCTGGTGTTCCTAAGTCTTTGAGTTTCTGCTCAGCGCGTGACTCGTTTTTGTCTTGTTTTGCTCGTTCAACACCTTTATTATCAGATGTGGTAACTTTTGTTTCCTGTACTACTTTTGATTTTGTTTCAACTAGTGCAATTGTCTGTGGTTCATGCATTGAAGGTTTCTTTTCATCGGCAGATATGGTTTCGTCTGCTAAAGTGGTTGTCAGTTTTAGTTCTCCAGGTTTCTTTTTCACTTCGTCTCGGCTGATTATGGACTCGTCCACGGCAACTGTCTTTTCCTCTTTTTCAACTGGCAGCTTGGCTTTGAGTTGTTCTGATGGCTGCTGTTTATCTTGCGCAGGTACTTTAAAATTTTCATCGGTTGTGTCTTTAGTCTTTTGAATTTCGATAGGTTTCGACTGATCTACTGCTATTTGGATTTGTGTTTGTTCAGTATTTTGGGCTTCTTCATCTTTGTTAAGTATCGTAATCTGTGACTTTGAAGATATCTGTTGTGTTTCTTCAGGTATCATCTTGTCCTGTTTGACGAGAGATTTCTCCTGGATTTCTTGATCTGATCTAGTTGTTTGCTCCACAGACTGTTTAATTTTCTGTTTTTGAGATTTCTTTGACTGATCTTTGTTAGTCAGTTCCGTCTGTTGCGATTGCAAAATATTGAATTCTTGTGTGTTGATTAGTGCAGCTTGTTCTGTGGGTACGAACGACGATTGTTGTTTTTCAAGTGCTTTATCACTTTCTAGAGATAATTGCATTGCCGCTTGTTTTTCAGTCTTCTTATTTTGTTCTTCAACTGATTGTGTCAATTCAACAGTATGAATTGCATCAGGGTTTTGCTTTACAAAGTACTGTGCTTCATCAAGCTGCTGTACCAATACTTCTTCCACTTGCTTAGTTCCATCTTGCTGCAATCTTAGTCCCACATCAGATAGCTGCTCCTTTTCATCTTGCAATTTTACAGATGCCGCTGATAGGAGAAACTCCGGTCCGACCACTTGTTCTATTTGTCTCTCTAATGTCTGTTCTAGTACAACCTGATCAGATGTAACCGTTTCTAAGGTGCTCGGTTTTTCGATATGTTTTCCATGCTTTTGTTTTTGCGTTTCAATCAATTCTGTTTCTATAATTTCTGCTGGTTCATGTTGTTCCACTGATTCGACTTTTTCCGTTGAATCTCCAATGGTTTCTGTGAGTTCAACTTGTCTTGATTCGTTAAATACTGCAGTCTTCTCCTCAGCTGCATTTACTGTTGTGTGCATCAATGAAGTGTCAGAACCTGTTACACCAGTCACCTTTTCCAATTGTACAGAAATAAGTTCGCCCTCTGGAAATTCTTTCAAGTTTTCAACTAGTTCGACTTTTCCATCTACGACTTCAGTCACTTTTTCACGTCCGAACTCTTTCAGTTGCTCTGCGATCGAAAAATTCCATTCACGATTTATATCTTCTAAATATTCGATCTTCCCTTTATCGCCGGATTTCAATACATCGGACGCAGCAACGTTGTTTTCAGTGCTAACATTTTCCACTACCGTTGGTTCTTGTATAAACTGTTGTTCAACTATGGCATGTGCAGCTAGTAGAGTAGGTTTGTCTTCTACTTTTGGTACTATCTCCTGTTGCGGTTCTTCAGCAGCTTGCATCAGTGAGGAATGGTCAATTTGTTGTTTCGCTGTCGGAACAGGAACGGTAGTAGCTTCTTCTAAATCATTCTGCTCTACTGTGCGTTCTGTGGCTGGAGAAGCAGATGTCTGTTCTAAGTATGACACTGGCATCTGTTGTGATTTTTCAGTAGCCTGCACCGGAGTTGTTTGGTCAATTTGTCGTTCAGCGACAAGAACGGGTATGGCACTTGGCTCTTGTATACCTTGTGTATCATCTATGGGTTGTCTGATTGGAGAAGCAAGAATCTGTACTACTTCTGATACCACTTTCTGGTCTGATTCTTCAACTGCATTCACCAGCGGTTGTTGAACGATTTGTTGTTCGACGGTTATAATAGATGCCCCGGTAGCTTCTTGTATGTTGATTTGTTCTACTGTTGCATCTGTAGTTGGCAGAATAGTCGTGTGTTCCACTAGTGGCATTGGCTTGCCTTCTAGTTCCTCAGTAGTTTTTTCCGGCGGTGTTTGATGAATTTGTTGTTCGGCCGTAAGAATAGGTACTGCAGTTGGTTGTTGAATAGCGAGTTCATCTGCTGTGCCTTTTATACTTAGCAGAACGGTTGTGTCGTCTATTTGCGATAATGCCTTCCGTTCTAGTTCTTCAGTAGCTTGCATTGGTGCAGCTTGGGCCGTTTGTTGATCAGCGAATAGAACAGGTACCATGGCTGTTTCTTGTAAACTATGAAGTTCTACTGTAGGTTCTGCAGCTGGAGAAGCAAGTGTCTGTTCTACTTGTGACAATGGCGCCCGTTTTGGTTCTTCAGCAGCTTGCACCGATCTTGTTTGGTCAATTTGTCGTTCATCGGCTAGAACAGATACTTTCGTTAGTTCTTGTGTACCCTGTTGTTCAAGTGTAGGTTGTGCATTTGGAGTAGCAGTTATCTGTTCTATTTGTGATACTGCAATCTCTTCTGGTTCTTCAGTTGTTTTTACCGGTGTTGTTTGATCAATTTGCCGTTCGGCGACTCCAATTGGTTGTGTGGTTTGTTCTTGTTTCGTCTGTTGTTCCACAGTAGCTTGTGTAGTTGGCAGAGCAGGTGTCTGTTCTGCTTGTGGTACTGGCTTTTGGTGTGGTTCTTCAGAAGCTTCCATCGGTTTTGTTTGGTCATTTTGTTGTTCGATGACTAGAGCAGTTACTGCGGTTGGCTCTTGTAAAGCTTGTTGTTCAACTATGGCTTCTGTGGTTGGAGAAGCAGTAGTCTGTACTGCTTCTGATCCTGTTGTCTGGTCTGATTCTTCGACTGCTTTCTCCAGTGGTATTTGAACGATTTGTTGTTCAACAGTTATAATAGGTGTGCCGGCTGATTCTTGTATGTTGATTTGTTCTACTGTAACATCTGCAGTTGATAGAATAGGTGTCTGTTTGACTTGCGGTATTAGTTTCTGTTCTGATTCTTCAGTGGGTTTTACCGGTGATGTTTGATGAATTTCTTGTTCTATCGTAAGAACAGGTACGGCGGTTGGTTCTTCTTTCTCTCGATTTTCTCCTGTGTCTTCAGCAGTCCGAAGACCAGCAGTCTGTTGTACTTGTGCTACTAGCATCTGTTGTAGGTTTTCAGTAGTTTCCATCGATACTGGCTGGTCAACTTGTTGTTCGATCGTCAGAAGAGGTATGGTGGTTGGTTCTTGTATATTGTGCTGCTCTGCAGAGGCCTCTGTAGCTGATAAAGCGGTTGCCTGTTCCAGTTGTGGTACTGGCTTCTGCTGTTCTTCACTAGCTGCTATCAGTGATGTTTGTTCAGTTGGTTGCTCGGTGGTAAGAGCAGGTACTGCGATTGGTTGTTCAACAACGAGTTCTTCTACTGTGCTTTGCATACTCGCTATTGCAATTGTCTGTTCTACTTGTGGTACTAACGTCTGTTGTGGTTCTTCAGTAGTTTCCATAGGTGGTTGTTGATCAATCTGTTGCTTGACAATCAGCACAGATATTGTGCTTGGTTCTTGTATTTCCTGTGTTTGTAATATAGCTTGTGCAGTTGGCATAGCATTTGTCTGTTGTAGTTTCGATACTGCTTTTGATTGTGAGTCTTCAAATGCCATTATCGGCGACTTTTGATCGGTTTGTTGTTCGACGGCCGGAACAGATAATGCAGTTGGTTCTTGTTTCATCTGCTGTTCTACAATAGCTTCTGTAGTTGACGCAGCAGGTGTGTGATCCGCTTGTGGTACTGCCTGCAGTTGTGGTGTTTCAGCAGTTTGCATCAGTGGAGTTTGTTCAAGTTGTTGTTGGGCAGTCATAGCAAGTACTGCGGTTTTTTCTGGTATTTCTAGTTGTTCTACGGTGGCTTGCTTACTTGATGGAGCAGGTGTCTGGCCTACTTGTGGTTGTAGCTTCTTTTGTGGTTCGTCAGTAGCTTTCGTCGATGGTTCTTGCTCAGGTTGTTGTAGATCGGTCAGAATAGTTTTTCTGATTCCTTCTTGTTCCGGTTGTTTTTCTTCTGTGACTGTTGGAACTAGTTGAGTGGTTGCCGGTTCTGTTTGTTGCAGCGGCTCGAAATTTGCTTCGTTGACTTCTCCTGTTCGTTCGATTGATGCGAAGTTTTGTTCAGCTATTAAAACTATTTCTTCGGGTGACTGTGGCGTGTCCTGCTGTTCAAGTGTCGTTTTTAGCTGTGTGGTTTGTGCAGCAGATAGAGCAGCTATCTGTTGCTTTTGTACCATTTGATGGTGCGTGGATTTTTCGATTTCTTCAGGGGCGACACTTTCTTGCTGATCTGTGAGTTGAAGCCCTTGGTTTTGAATCGTTGTATGTGTGTGTATGTGTTGCTCTTCAAATGGGGTTTTTGTTGGCAGATTTTGCTGTTCTGATAGTACTGTGCTTGATGATGTTATGTGTTCTTGAGGTTTAATAGAATCCTCTGTTGCGCGTGGAACTCTCTGTACAGGATGAGTTTCTTCTGGTTGAAATCGTTCGGTGAATGAAGCTGCGTCGTTAATCAACATTGAGATTGATGTGAGATCCTGCAACGTAACCGTTGGGGTCACTTGTTCCATGTGTTGTTCGGCTTGCTGTTGTATGGAAGCGTCTTTCTGTGTGATATTTTTCATCGAATCATCAACGTATGTGATAGGTATTTTTAATGTTTCCGGTATTGAGTCTTGCGCTTGCTGAAATATTGAAGTTTCTGACGGTAGAAGGTTTTTAGAAATACTAATGGCCTCGATACTCTGAATTGGTATCGGCTTCAAGTTTAAATCTGTGACAAGAATTTGTGATGGTTCTTGTACATCTTGTGTAGTTTTGAGGATGTCAGCCGGTTCAGTTTTGTCTGCAGTGATATCTGGAGACTGGCCCGTCAGTATTTGTCGCATGGGTTCAGCCTGCTGCTCTGCTAGTTGAGTTGACGTCGATGTTGGAACAGTCTGCTGTAATAATTCTTGATATGGTTCAGGTTTTCGTTCTTCGAATGATTGAAATTGTGATTCTAATTCTGCTCCGAGTTCTCGCTCAGTGGTTGGTTTTGACATCGTCTCTGTAAATAAGTTGGTTCCTTGTGAGTCAGATAGTATTGGTTCTTGTTGTTCAACTTGCTTGGAACTCGAAATCTCAGTTTGTAAGAATATACCCATTGGAGACTCTTTCAATTCTTGCTGTTTGATCTGATCAATGGGTTCAATGTTAAAAGATTGCTTTTCTTCGAATAACTGCAGTTGTGGTTCTTTGTCTATTGAAACATTTTGCTGTATCATTGACTTTAGTTCTTGTTCGCCCGGTATTGATATTTCCTCTCTTGAACTCGTTTTTGGCTCCATTGTTTCTTCTGTAAGTACTAATGATTGTTCTGTTAATATTCCTGGTTGTAGTTCGACAGGAGGCTCGATAGGCTGCTGCAATACCAAGGTTTCATCCTTTTGTGTAAATCTCGATTTATTCTCTGCTTCATTTGAAAAATTTCGTTCAAGAGATTTAGAGCTTATGTCTTCAATTGATGTTGAGGTTTCCGTTGTAACTGTCTGGTCTGTAGCAGATATATCCAAGTTGACTTCATTATTGGCTGCTGACAACATATCAGGAACTTTGTTTTGCTCAAGTGAGTCTGTAGAAAAGATTGATTGTTTCAAAATATTAATATCCGATGTTGATGTTTCGCTCTTTTCAGGTACTTCACTTTTTTCGACTGCTTCTGGTATCTGTAAATTCATATCTTCGGTCGTCCTTATTATTCCTTCAGATGTTGATACTTGCTCTTTGAGTATGCTCTTAATGTCATGAGGAGTATCTCTTTTCTCTGTTGCAATATGTACCTGTGTTAAAGGTTCAATTTCATTCCCTGTTGATGTGCGACTAGTTTCGTCAATCATTGGCATACATTCACTTTGTAATACTGTAGATGGTTGCTCCTCGTTCGATGATGGTACTTCATGAGTTGTCTCAAATTTTGAAGAAGGTACCATATATTGGTTCGATAAAATTATTGTTTCTTCAGTTTCCATCTCTGAGAAAGGCTTTTGTAATAAAAGAGCTTTGCCTTCAACAGGTTTTATTTCATCTAATGCTCTTGATTTCTGTGGAACTTCTTGAGTGAGAGTTATTGCTTCTTTCAGTGATGTCTCATGTGGGTGCGTTTTTTGTTCGTCAATAATATGTTGCTCTAATAAGGTTACAACTGCAAGTTCTGGTTCATGGAATTCGTCTTGCTTGTTCTCAATAGCTGCATCATGTTGTAACTTCTCTGCTATGGCCAAACTGATAGGTGCTTCATGGAAAGATGCTGTTCTTTTATTTTCAATTTTCTTCATTTCGTCGAGAGTTTCGGATGCGGCGTCAAAGAACTGATCATGGTCTGTTGAAGAAGAAATAGCTGATGTGCTGCTCTCTGTTTGAACTTTTAGAATGTCTCTTGGAACATTGTGATCGGATGTTTCAGTTTGAAACGTATTTGTAACGTGTAGTAGACTTAACGGAGTTGTTGGCGTAGTTGGTGACGTATCTCCGGCGTGAGTCACTTTTGACGGTTCCAGTACAGCCGCGAGAACATCTTGAATGCTCTTATCAGGTGCACGTCGCTTATCTATCTTGACAGTTCCATCTGGCATAGTTGCTAATGGTAATAGATTTGGTTGCATGGGAACAAATAAAGATTCTGTTGGCTCTTCTAGTATTTTTTCAGTTCTATCAATTAAAGAAGTAAACGCTAGCTGTTCAGAAGGCATATCACCTGAAGATTAATATAAAAAAAATCACAAATTAGAAAATTCCATAGATTTCTCAAACTTCATCAATTTTCGTAACATACCTGGAAGATGCCGAATAGCTTCTGCTCTCAAATCTGATATAGGTGAACTTTCAAATAAATGCATACGACTTGCTTCATCTAAATATTCAAAGAAAAAAACTTATCTAGATATTTCTTCACAAGATATATTAAAGTTCAATGGAAATGACAGAGCGAGCAGACAATAACATACTATTTATCATCTTTCGATGACACTTACCATCAATGTTTAAATCATTTTCAGTAGATTTAATTTCGTCTGTAATTATTATGGCCTCGGGTAAATTTTCATCTGTATCTGTCTTTACTGATGGTATTTCAATGTAGTCAACGACTTTCTTTATAATAATTTCGAATGGTTCTTCAGTTGTTTCTGCCATTAATATTGGCGATGCTTCTTCTACAATAGCAGAAGGAATTATTTCTTCTGCTATCGGTGTATGAAGAGAACCTGATTGCATCAAAGTAAACTTTTCTGATTGATTAGATGATGGTTGAATCTGTGCATTTATTGACTGTCGCAGCTCTTTAACATCTTGATCTGTAGAAACAGCCTCAGATTGATTCAACTGCATGGATATTTCTTGGTCATTAGTTTGAAATGCTTCATTCGTCATAGGTAAGATTTCAATTGATGCCGGAGTTGTGAATAAGGCATTTTTTTCAGTTGGTACATCACTATTTGTCATGTAAGAACCCGTGAGCTTGATTAATTCATCTTCTAAATGAGGTGTGTCGAAAGCAACTTCATCAACATTCGTCGATGATTCTATTACAACTGATTCTTCTTTTTCATCTGTGTCCTTTTTTGCTTCTCTATATTGTACCGCAGGTATCATTTGACGACGTTGTGCGATCGTTACAGATTGGACTTGATCGTCACTTTCTACAATTGAAGCACGACCTTGAATTAGTCTCGGTTGTTGATGTAATTGTGGCTGTGTTTTCAGTTGGTTTTGCTGTTGAGCTTGAGTTTCGTGTGGTAATTCTAGAGTCACCTCTTCTGTCAGTGTATTTGTCGTGTCGGTAAGAGTCGATGGTTGGTATGCTTTAAGTGTTTGATGCTGCTGATAGTCTTCTACTGAAGTAAAAACTGCTTCTCCATGATCTGTTTCACTTGCGAATAAGGATGGAGTGCTTTGTAAAGTAGCTGATACTTCTTTAGTATTTTCTGGTATTTTGTATTGAAATGTTTGTGGCACGTCAGGTAAACGAATCTGATCAATATTGAAAGAAGTTTCATCGAATGAGGAAAAATCAACAGCTTGAGATATATTTGATATGATTGAAGCACGCTTTTTTGTTTCATGATGTGGCTCTTGAGCGATTGGTTGCTGTAGCTGACTAGCATGAATAGAAATTTCTTGAGTCGATTCTTCCACTTCACGAGCCGAGCTACTTCTACGAATTGAATCAGTAGACGATTCAATGTCTACAGGACCTTTATATTGAATGATTTGTGGGGCATCTGGACGATGTATATGATCAATATGAATAGAAGTTTCATCAGCTGTAGGTAAATTAGTAATATCAGTTGGTTGTATAATAATCGAAGCTGGTTGTTGTGTTGTTCCGTAAATAGATAAATCTTGAACAGTAGGTTGAGTCAATTGAGTAACATTCAACGATAGGTCATGAGAAGGTTCTTCTTGACCAAGAGCTGAGTTCATCGTGAGAATTGAACTTGTTGAAGGTTGAATGTCGGTAGGAATTGTGTACTCAATCACCTGAGGTGATTCGACTAGTTTAAGTTGATCGATATGAATAGCAGTTTCGTCGAGTCTTGGCAAATCACTGGTGATACTTGGTTGTGAAAGTGGTTTAGCGATTTGTTTAGTATCTTCTGATTCTTGACGACTTATATCACGCACTTTGAGAGATGTTTTCTCTGTTTCTATAACTTGAACTCCCGAAGCCGATGCACCAGACTGCAGTGAAGCGATTGATTGTTGTTTTAGATCAGTTGATTCTTCATATTCGTATAATCCAGGCGCTTTAGACGGATGTACTTGATTACTAGCAGTACGATTTTCATCGACAAGTGGAACATATTGATCAACATCAGATTGTTTTACAATATCTGCTGTGTCCGACGTTCTAACTGTGCCAACGGCTAAACGCTGATATACTGGATGTGCAATAAATTGCTCGTCTTCATATTCGTGAGCTGGCGTTAGTAATTGTGATATGCGTGAAGCTCGACGCAAGGATATTGGTGCAAGAGTATCATGCTCAGGAATAAAATCCGACCATTGTTCCACATTACTAAGACCTTCGCCGAGTAGTTGAGATGCTGAAAAGGTAATCTGTGATCCTTCAGTAGCAATTGAAGTATTATCTGTGAGTTGAATCGGTTGTTGTTTTTGTTGTTCTGCTAAAGCAGTTGCTTTCGGAATGTCCTCATGAATAGATTTCTGCGCAAAATTGCCATAGGACGATGGTGTGAGCTGCTCGAATTGCATTCGATCAGCGGATTCCGTTTCCTGAAAAACAGGGAAAAGATGAAATATTATAATTTGTTTTCAGTATGATATTGTTCCAGCGTTTGCCGAAATATTTTGTTATTAATACATGTACTATCGAAGTTTTCTGTCAACTTTATTCTATATTAATGTTTCATATAAAAAGATTAGTTATGTAATGAATTAATTAGTTCTATTGTTCAGGTCTGTGAGACAGTTCATCAAATGAGAAATGATTGGATAGAGCTAACTAATTACAAACTTTTTCAAAACACAGGTGTGATCCCTTGTCCTATATCTTCACACACATTCCGTATGTTTTCTTCTACATAGACTTTCTAACGAATCTGTTTTCTTTAATATAGGAGATATTCGTGATATTATTGGCCTGAGTAAATGATGCATATTTTACTTGCACGAATGATAGTATCTTTTCAGCTAACAGAGAATGCTAAAAGAGTATTTCTTATTTACGATTAAAGATTCACATATTCGTTTTTCAATAGAAATTTCTGCAAATGATTTTAGTGACCAAAACATGGAAAATAACTTTTAAACAAAGTACAGCCATTTAAAAATGTGAAGTCTGTTTTTGGTTCGTCATTTATTACTTTCATTTGTTACTATGAAAGTTCTTGTCTATACAAGAGCATAATAAATCTGATACATTAATTTATCGATTCTATACTATCATGACACATTTACTACATTAATCAACAAGAGAAGAATAACCTTTTGAGAAAACGATGGGTTTTGTTACATATTCTGGCTTAAAAGAAATTGTGCAGTGAAAAAGTTTAGTTACTCGTCTTTAAAAATGCGCAACGTGTGTAGCGAAAGTGTTGAAACAACAAGTTGCTTTGTATTTTTGTCTTTTGTGGAAATCAGCACACAACTCGAAGCATTGAGTGAGCAAAGAACATGGTACTCTTTTTTAATATTGCTGCAGAACTATTGTAGAATTCGATAGATTGAGAAATAGTGGTGAACCTTTGAGAGGCGCACAATTAAACATTTTATAACGTTTCTATCGATGAAAACACTTGAAATTGGGAGCACAGAGATTTTTCATAGTCCATAATCTCTCAACTGGCAAGGTTAAATCGATTGCTATCAAAATGCTGTTAAGGAACTCTCATTTGTTTAGCATATTTTCAACAAAATCTTACAGTCAATCTATTTAATTCATAAAAATAAAAATAAAAAGTGAACATGAATCAATGGAATACTAGTGCTTGGATGAATGTGTAATACTGTCAAGATACTGGTTCAAAATTTCTAGAGAAAATGATTCAACAAAGCAAACAATAAGAGAACCAACAGGGACAAATTTTCGACTTTTCATTTCCTACCTCGCATAATGAATAATAGTTTTTCAATGAAAAAACAGACTTTAGTTTTTTAATTAAGGTTTGACTAACCGACCAGTATTGGCTCTAGTGAAGGCAATGGTTTTTTTTTAAATTTTAATTGTCTCATTTGATTTAGAAGATAAAGTCTATATAGACACCAGCTATACTTGATTGTTTAAATAACATTCAAAAGTTTTGATATTTGTTTCTGAAAGATATGATACTTTCAAATATATTCATTCAATGTTGACTGTACATGAATAAAATAATCTGTAACTCGAAAGAAAATTGTTCTATACTTGTGATTTTTATTATTATAACGTTAATACTCTAGTTGATAAAAAGATAAGAACAAAATTTCAAATTAAAATTGGAAGAAACGAAATTTCCAAAAATGTGACATGATCTCTTAAAGAAAATTTATTATTTTTTAAATAGAACTTGATATACTTAGAAACTGGTGTAGTATTTATTAAAACCATACGTAACATCTATACTCTAGAAATAATCGGAATTAGAAATGATCATTGGGGATGTGTCGCCAAAAACAAGAATTCATAGATGCACGTATCCTGCTTCATCTATTAGTGATCGACAAAATTTAAAGAATTACTCAGAAGTAGCCCAACATTTTCATTCTACCCCTTAGTAAAACTTTTATGCTAACCGTAATCACCAAGAAAAATGACAAATTTAGTCAAATAAAAATCACATATATGCTCTTTCGTTCCAAAACAATCAAATGTAAGTAATGACACTCTCTTAAGAAATAAACATGAATCAAGAAAACTTACAGATTGTACGTTTTGTTTATCCATCGTAAATTTTGTACCAAAATCTTCAATGTTTAATGTTTCTCTAGTTTGATTTGCTGTGCTTAGTAAATTTTGTTCAGTCTATTGAAAAGTAGAAGTAAGACAATACGATTTCGATGATAAGAAAAAGAAAAAAAGATTACTTACAGGTGCAACTTTGGATAGTGCATCATTTAGTGATAAACGTGGCGTTGAAGGAACGAATTCAGTGTGAATAATGATTTCTTCTGTATCTCCACCAGGTAAATGAACTTTAAAATCTTCATCACCTAATCTCTCATTTAAAGGTAAATGATGCATCATCGATATCCGTTTATGGTGCGGACCTAGCAAATGTAAATGACTATCGTCTTCAGTATGTTTCTTTTTAATCAGTGGTTCCTCTAATGCTTCTTGAAATTCTAAATATATTTAAAGACAACATGGAGTCAAACTCATGAAAAATATATAGCTATGATTATTGATGTTTACCCTGTTGTTCGTCATCAGTATAATCGTTATCAACAATAATATGTGTTTGTGTCGAAGCATGTCCATAGACATTTTCGACATGAAAGATATATATACCCTGTAATTCAGAGGTTATTGAATCAATCGTTAATGTTGATGAATAATTTGTATTGACTATCGATCCATCTTGCACTGGTTGTAGTACAGTGTCATTTAAGTGTTGTACTTGCCATGTACAATGACATTGTACTGATGGAGAAAAGAATTCAACTTGAAGTTGCACTTTTTCCCCAAGACGACATCGATAAGTTGATAGAAGAGACTGTGTGATTGTCGGTGGGATAAAACGATCTAAAGATGTTGCTGATGACCATGAATCACCAGCGCTTAATCCTTGTTGACTTATTTGATCAGGTTGCTCCTCCTTTTCATTAATAAAGCCTAGAATTTAAATTAAATTATTTGAATTTGTGTTTTTAACTCCTAATGATTTCTTGAAAGAATAAATTTCGATTTAGTTAGCGATTCTTTCATCAAATATGAATGATAGTCATATGACTAATGGATGTTGTATGTTAGTATGCATACAGAAAGAGCAAAGGCTGCCATATTCTATAGCACTGTCATCATAGCATTGAGAATTAAGGCGTTGCCCTTTACAACGAGAAAATCTGTATAAAACACTAATTAAATGTTAGCAATATTATTCTTATTTTTATTAGATCCAAAAATATCATTTTTACGCTCGGTTTTTAAGTACAAGGATTTTATTTGATGTGAATCCATATAAAGAGAAAACTAATAATGCCGAAAATCCATGGTTATCTATATTCCACATTCCAAGAAAAACATAAACAGTGCGATGGTACAAAAAGAAATTGGCTTGTTATTAGAACCAAGTAATTTGTGCCTTATTCTACTCATGTCTCTTATGCATATCTGTTTATAAAAAACAAGAAGGGAACAGAAAATACTATACAATATGTCAATCCTTCGCAAGTCGTGCAAACAGTAAGATATGTATGCATGATGATTTATTCAACTTAATTGAGAATAATTCGAATATGTATCTAACATAGTATCTTTATTCAAGAAAAACACATCCATCGTCTTACAAGGACGTTGCTACATGTACTGCATGATTCCATTTAGCAGTCTGTGGCATTATGTTTCTCTTAAATGAACGAATGAATGATTAAATTTAGTTGAAATCTATACTGTCTGAAAACTATGAGAAATGTACTACAACAATATCCTGCATGGTACTATCAATTGAGAAGAGAAAACAAATGTATATCCTTAAGAATACTTGGAATTACTCGAACTCACGTATTAAATAGACTGTTTAGAGACGCAATTTATATATTTTCTTGCTAACAGAAAACATTTTCATCTATCAAAACAAGATTAAATAATATAAACTGATTCATTAAAATACGAAAAATTGAATTCCATTCTGAAATCAACATCAGCATTAATATGTCCTGATACGTTTTGATTAAGAATAAATTCCAAAAATTGCAAGTAAGATAAATCGATTTATAATTCACTAAATCGACATAGTTACTTCTCGCAAGAATTTTCTTAGGAAATTACATATTTTCCTCTATTCTTATTTTGTTTTGTTTTAGAAATTTGAACTCACTGTCAACAAAGAGATAAGCACTCGATTCATCATAAAGTCTTTCATGATCATAACTAATACGAATCGTATAAACTCCTTCATTTTGTTGTTCACAATGTCGAATATCCATCCAATAGAGATTTTCTTCTTGCATTGAATCAAATACATATCTAGTACGATCAAGAGTTGTTATAGGTTCATCATTTAAACACCATTCAATTTTCAATAACGATCGATCAATTGGAACATTTGAAGATGTTGACATTAAGCGTATTTTAGCTTCAAATCTTGCCGAATCACCACTACGAACGGTAACAGATTTGAGCTCTTGTTCGAAACCAAATAATATTGGATCACTTGGCTTATGTCCATATTGCTCATCAATATGAACAAATTTCGGTATACGGTCTTCGTCCGATGCCATCGTTTAATTTAATAGAAAATTAATGAGACACCCCGCCGAATAACAAAAACAAATACCAATATCGTGTAGCAAACTATGACGACGACGATGATGATTATGATGATGATGAATAAAGAATGCAGTAAAAGGCAGAAAAAAAAACGCGGTCTATTATCTACCAATACTACAAACGTTGGCTGAAAAAAGAGACTGACAAACTCAATGTTTACTTGGTCATTGGCAGGCAGCTGTAGAGATGATATAATCAAAGCAAAGAAAAATCAACAACGATGCTAAATTTGTAGAAAGAACAAGAAAAAAAAAGAAAAGATATATTGCTGGAAGTGTTCGAGAGTCATAGGTTGAGAAGCTTTTTCTCTTTTCGCATTATCGATAGTTTAGACTTGTTCTTTCTTTGCAGTGGTAGTTAATATTGATACGGAATAGAGGGAGGGTGATGACCGATCTATACATATAGTAGAAAAGTATGCATGGAACACAAGAATATATATATATATATTTATATATACAAGCATAATTTATGGTATGAAAGGCTAGTAAGAACAAATGCTGTTGATAGACAATGCTGGTTTTTTTCTGCGCTGCTCATGTCAACGTTGATGCTAACGTAGACAAGTTACTGACAATGATTTTCTACAGAAAGACATTCGTCGGTAGGCATGACACATTGATACAGATAAGGATTTTAATCATATATTCATAGTACTGATCTCTGAACAACTAGTTAATTAATCAACATATTATCTAATAATAACGGTACTATTAAATATAACCAATCAAACAAAAACAGCAGCGATTTATTTGATATAAAACATTGCGTTAAATAAAAACCATGATAGAATCAATCGATATCAAATAAACATCTTTAGTGTCAGTACTAAATGAAAAATTAGCGAATGGATCAATTGATAGAAAGAAATAAGTTATGATGTAATAAAAGTAGTAGCTCATATAGATGATAACGATAATCTTCTTTTCAGAGATAGATCAATACTATTTCATAACATGTCTTATGTTGTATCCAATACAGATTACATAAACTATCAAGTACTTTTAAACTACATTAAGAAATGAAAATTATTTTACCATGTTGTTTGACATCTTCAGTTATCGTTGTATTTCCACTAGATAAATCAGCAATACGAGCATCTAGTTCATCGACAAGACGTCGTGATTCTTCATATAAAGCTTTCTCATCAACAGATCGATATGATTGTGATCCCGTTAAATCTTCATGATCACTCGGTGGACTTGATGCAAATGATGCCGAAGACATTTCACTATCTACTTCATATTGATAAACTATGAAACGAAACAAGCAAGAAAACAATTAACAATCACTTTAGTTCTTTAAGATGAAATCTATCGCAGTTTTTAAACTTGTGTACGAATGAATCATTGAAAATATTACAGCATTTTCAAGACGAACGGGGATCTTGATAATTGAAAAAGAAGATTTTTACCTGGCATAAGACATTCACATATAACTTTTAGCAAGATAAACGAATCTCTAGATAGGAAAATGTATCAAGCTTCTTATCACTTCTACTGCCGTTCTTACAGAACTCAATGCTATATCGTTTATTTTGTTTCTTCAACAATATCCTTGTTAGAACTCATATGAAACCAATCACTAGGAGAAATGTCGAAAACAAATGCTTCTTTAATAAATGTTAATATTTTAATGATTGTCGAGTATGCTTCGAGTCGTATTGTAAAGAAAAGTAGAATATTTTCATCCTGTTTTCGATCACAGTATTCAGAAAAGACAAATCTCGTGACGATCCAGTTTATTCTGTACGATACTAATTTAATTTTTCGGCTAATCAGTCAATGTTGAGAATATATTTTTGGTTCAAAAAATTTGATTTCCTAAAGTTTGCAGATAATATTCGAATCCTACAATGCACTTTGTAAATTGATACAACTTTCTACTAACGAGGGAACCTTATCTGGTGTGTCCCCTTCCGATTTCAACCATCTTTTGCCTATAGATTCTACATAATGATCTGGTGAAAACCCTAAAATGATTTGAGTTCCTACTGAGATTTCGACGAATTATCAAAATCCCAATCTGCCAATTTCATAGATGTCTGTGGGGGACCTCAGGTTTCAATAAAATCTTACATTCAAGTTTTGACCTGAAACTTTTCTTGTATAGAGAGTTAAAGCAGACTAGCTTTCATATAGCAAAATTGAGAAGATTTTAACAAACTCTCTTTGAGATATAGAACTCTTAGAATGTAAATTCTTTCTCGTGGATCGTATGTAAATCATTCGTTTTTTTTAAAGCTTTGTATCTCAAAGAGAGTTTGTTAAAATCTTCTCAGTTTTGCCATATGAAAGCTAGTCTGCTTTAACTCTCTATATAGGAAAAGTTTCAGGTCAAAACTCGAATGTAAGATTTTATTGAAACCTGAGGTCCCCCACAGACATCAATGAAATAAACAGATTGGGATTTTGATAACTCATCGAAATCTCCATAGGAGTTCAAATATTTTTAGGGTTTCTACCAGAACATTGTGTAGTACCTGTAGACAAAACATGATTTAAATTGAAAGGGGATACCAGAGAACATTGCCTCATAGGTTATGCTTGTAAGAAATAAAAAATTCTAAATCTTGAAATAAAAAATCTTATTCTATAGGATATCTATTTTACTCTACTTACGTGATACATCAACGGTTGTTGTTGTACTTGCTTTTCCTTGTTCATTACTTGCTTCACATCGATATACTCCACTATCAGTTGGATAAATATCATGAATAGTTAATGTTGATTTTCCTGTTAAAGAATCAAAATAAATCTGACGTGTATGTTGTTGTTTATCGTTAATTATAAGATGTTGTTCATCTTTGAACCAACGAACATAAATTGGTCGCCGTCCATGTACGACACATGACAATTGTATAGTATCACCATCACGACATATTATTGGTGTTGACGGTAATGGTTTGAAAAAATATAAGCGTGTCGATACATTATCATCTGGCATAGGCGGCAGTTGACGATTTAAAACTCCTACTTGACATGATGATTGTGCTTGACCATGTAGATTCGAAATAGTTAAGCGATATACTCCTGTGTCATTAATCATAGTTGGATCTATAATCATAAAACAGATACCCGTATCAGGATTATAATGACGTCGAGTACGAGATTTATTTTCTGAAATAATTGTTTCATTCATCGTCCATTTTATTTGACATTGTATACCAGCCATAACTTGGCATGACAATAATATACGTTCGCCTTCTTCGCATTCAAGTTTTGATGGAAGTAATTGAAAAAAGACTGGACACATGCCTGATGATTTAGTGTCTGTATCAGAACCACTAGTTACATCCAAATTTTTCTCCATTGGATGTGCTAAAACTAATGAATGTGAACGAAGAACTTGCTCAAGATCACCTGCTAATGTACTGCCACTACTTTCATCTGATGATGACTTTTGAATTGCGTCTGTTGTTGCGGGAAGTAATGTTTTAACGTCATGTAGAGATTCATGCTAAAACGTATTTACAAGAAGTTTGTTTTGGTTTTCTCTCTGTTACTGAAATACCAATGGTCAACTTACTTGTTTAAAGGTTTCTATTTGATCGTTCCATTTGACAGTTTTTGCTGTTTCTTTATTATTGCCACCTAAAGGTACTATTTGATCACCAATTGTTCGAAATTGTGATTGAACAGGACTAGTAGATTGAGGTTGAGAATATTGAGTTTGATGTTGATCGGTCATCTCATCAACACGAAGACGTTTAACTTCGATGGGAATGATTTGTTGATGTTGACCATCATCCTCGTCATCGTCTGTACGTCTTTTGTTTTCGATCATGGAACGAGAAGATAGTAACTAAAAAATTGAAAAACACAAAAGAGTTGCAATTGAAAGATTATAATTTTTTAAATAGTTCACTTCATCAGCTGGCATTCCTTCGTGTTCAGTCTGTTTGATAGTAACTTCACATGATGATGAAACATGATAATATGCATTCGATGCATGACATTCATACGTGCCTTCATGACGATCTTTAGTTGTACTATCAATAGTTAATAAAGCAATAAAATGTGCCGGTAATGTATCATAAGATGCATGAAATAAACCATGATCGATTTCACCGGTTACTGTCGGTGATACAAGTGACGATGGTGATGATTCATTACAAACAGCAACTAATTCTCCATTTCTGTACCATTCAAATTTATCAATATGAAGACCAGAAATACGACATGATAATTGTAATGAAGTATTTTCAAGTGATATAGTCGGATCGAGTAATGGCCGATCGACACGTAACTCGTACCAATGTATTGGAAACATATTTTGATCAATGTGAGATCTTAGATTAGTGGACGTTAAGAATACGGCACTCGACGTATCTTCATCTGGGAAAAAAAAAGAAATAGATTCGTTCTATTTTTTTTGCTATATCCGACAATTAGCTGTCAATCGTCAAATGCACTCAGTATATTATCATTGGAAAAAAATGTATATTGGGATTTTTTCCTTTTTTTTTTCTGTAGACTACTTTTTCCTTTTCTTTTCTTTTATAGGATCATTTTAGTTGTTCTTGCACAGCATGTTGTAATATACTATCCATTCGACGTCGCATGGATAACATGCCTATGTATCCGTGCATGCCGTAACACATTACCACCATCATCGAGAAGAAACGAGAAAGTCAACGATAGTATTATGAAACAAGGGGTGTTCGTTGTTAACATTATGCATTATCAACAGAGCATTAGATGGAAGAACAGTATGGCAAAAAAAGGACGATAAAAAATAAAGACGCAGATAGAATATGCAGAAATCAATGCGCAACCAAACATGCTTCTGCTATCGGTTGTAAAACGGTCCTGAATGACACAGAGGTCATCACATGTTTATTTGTATAGGGAGATCGAAACTATATATTACTTGAAAACTTTCTTCCATTGTTATTAAAGAGACTCGAAGGATTTATTAAAGATAACTTTTTCTTGCAAGCAAATTATCTCGCTTTTCCATTAAAATAAAATATTGACTCAGATGGGAATATTTCTTTCTTCAAGAAAGTAAAACAACTTATGTGCTTACGTTCTGGTGTGACACGTCCAGCCATATGAAGTATAGGAACTTTAGTCCAAGTTTTATCATCTAAAGTAATCAATAAATTATCTTCGTTTTTGTTTTTATTGAATTCATTTCTTACGATTATCAATTTTTAATTTAATTTCTAATGTTTCAACGACATCGTCTATGCTTGTTGCTTCACACGAATATGTACCTTCATCCGAATAGAGTACAGAGCGTAGATAAAGTGCACATAGACCTGTTGTGGGTTGATATCGATGCCACAAACGAAAACCTCTTGGTTCAACAAGATCACCATTGGCATACCATGCCACGGATTTAATGAGTTGATGACGAACATAACACTCAAGAAGAACGTTGTCACCTGGACGACATACATAAGTTTCAGTAAGACGACTTAAAAACAGTTCGCCAGTGTCGGCTTCTGATGTTGCCATTGTATAGATGTGTAGTTGTGCGTGTGCGAATAGCAATGGCAAGGCTGATCGACTGACTATGCTTGTAATCTATATAATATCTGACGATGATAAGCAGAGAAAAAAAAGTGTGCACAAATAGATGCTAACAACGACAATAACAACAGATAGTCGAAAATGTCATCGTGTGTAGAATATTAGGGAAAGATCATGCATACGTACATTTTTTTTTCTAGAGCAATAATCACTTGTTCTCTAACACGATCACATTAATAGAAATGTTTGATATGTCAAGAGTTATCTAACAAGAATGGAGTGAACTGCACCCGCCTACATGGTCTTGGTCATTGTATCGCTCTCGATCTCTCTCTCTCTCTTTCTGCGTTTGTTGTTTTCTATGTTAACATCTTACTTTACAATATGCCATTCCGTCTAAGTGTGATTCTGTCCTTGCAATTGATGTCAGCCTTCTTTTTCTCTGCCTGAATTGCTCGAAGAAAAAAGCAGAGTATCAATTTTCTGTTTCCCTTACTCATACAATTGTATGATTCCTATCATCTAATGCTAAACGGCAGGTGATTTGTCGCTTACAGGAGTATTTGATAGATAAATTCATTGGATGTAAGACACACATCGTTGGAAAAAAAAAACTTTTACTTATACTATTAGAAGAACTAGACCATTCGTCTATGATTATCATCATTTAATAATCTGCGATCCAATAATAGTCTTTTTTATTCTCTTGCAATAAATACATACATCCATACATACGTAGATACATACATATTGTTACGATAAATCACAGTACCAAAAAAAGAAAATAATAATGAGAAACATCTTTCAATAAGCAAATGTTCTTGGGAAAGATTTATAGAGATGGATCGAAATTGAAGATATTTACCGTCAATAACTTTTTCTTTTAGCCAATGAAAAAGAAATTACTCTTTGAATAATAAATGAATTTGAATCAAACTTATATATATATATATATAATAGAATCTTTGTTTTCACGCTCGATTAATCAATATTTCAATGCTATATACTTAGTATATAACGCTAAGAAATAACATTGCTTCAATGTTCCTTGTCTTTGTTCTATTCTTATACATATGTGTTGTGTTTTCTTCCGAGTTCGAACGGAAAGTATCCAAAACTGATTAACCACTTTGCAATTGAGACCATGGGAATCATTCAGGTTATAATGGCAGACGAATAATCTGAGAAGAAAACCAACTCTTTGATTATTGTTATCGAGTTATTCAGTACTCGTTTTATAAATCATCTGATAGTGCAACTTCCATGTACAAACACAAGGAACTAAATTCTTTCCATGCTGATTTGAAATTTGACTCATAAATGATTTTTAAGTTCGAATGATATGCGACAATATTTTTGAATCTTGTGTTTGTTTCTATCGCACGAAACATCTGAACGAAAAATGTCTCTTGAACCTAGTCGTACACATAGTGTTCGGTCGAAGTTCTTTGCTCAGGTTACGAATAAGCAACGATCTGAAACTTGATAATAGACCATTTTATTATAGTCGTACCAAAATATCATAAAAATACAACATCTCTGCAGATATAAGCTAAACGCCAGAATTCTTTTTATGGTATTCATATCTAATTACGGCTTGTATGATACACAAAGTCTCCATCCAATCATGATCTATCAGCTGAAAGATTTTCCTTGTTAGTATACGCGAACTGTATCTAGCGATGTATTAGATAATGAGTTTTCAATCTCTATCTGTTCTAGATATAAAATGGTTCGTTAAAATCAAGTGACATAACTGAGTAAATTTAATAACATCGAACCTGACAATTTGTACATTTCTATCATTAAAGAGAACGTAGATCCTTTCTCGTTGTCTCTTCATGTTACACGTACTTAACTCTAATGAACATATCCGATGTATATCTATAGAATAGAACTGTATGCCTATTTACAACATACAAGAATGTTTATCATTCTTGTCGAATTCGATGAAGATTATCAACGGTAGGATATAAATGTGTATACATATGCATCTAGAATTACTACCACTGATGTTCTCATTGATGAGACCAAAAACTATGTACTTATATTTTTTTATTTATGAAATGGATTTGAATATTTGACTATGAATATTATGTAAAATATTTTTTAGTACAATATTATTGATAGTCATTAAAAATCTGTATTATATTATTGGTTGATCATGATTAATTGACTTTTTGATCCGACCTGGTATATGTCTCAAATCCACAAAAACAAAAAACATCTTACACGTAAGAGCAATAAAGAATTATTTTCTACAGAAATGATTAATCATATTTGATTAGGTTAAATATACTATTTATTGATTTAGTAAGCTGATCTAATGCATGGCTTCTAAGTACCATGCAACAAGAAAACAGTTAGTATTAACTTTCGATTATGAAAATTTTAAATTGTATCGTCTTTTATTTTTATTCTAATTAGTGATCACTGTGACATTATCGTATGACATTTGAATTTAATAACATTCAATAATAATATAAAAATGATATATCAAATTAACCATCCTTTAACCTCTTGGAAAATAGAGTCAAAAATTTATATTTTCGATAGTATATAGATCAAAATAAATATGCACAATTTTACCGCAATCATACTATTATGTACTGATCATAATCGTAATATGAAACCGCTGTATTACTTTCAATGTAGACAGAAATATCTTTGTTTTGCAAAACTACTCAATGATAAACAATGTCATCAAAGTTCAAGCTAATTATACTCTATTGCAGTGTGTAAGTAATATTGAAAAAACTACATGATTCTTGAAAAAATTCAGACAAATCAAAGCCGTCCTATCTTAGCAGCCTTGGTTTTTTTATTCAATCGTTTAATCATTGGTTCGACTTGCTTGATATTTAGAAAACAAAACCGGTACACGACTTTGGAAAAGTATTATTTCTTTGTAGAAAGAATTGATTTTACTTGCATAACTAGAAACATGTTACTAGGGTAGATTATATTTAGAATAAGCACGTCTGGATACAAAAATAGAAGTACTCAAATATGAAAAAAATAGATTCCAACCTATACACATCCATATAGTTTGTTCTGTTCGGAATCATATGACATGTAGTAGTTTGTGAGAAACTAAAATTCGATTAGAAAAAAATATCATTCAATATTTTGAATATAGTATTTCAATTGAATGTTAATATCGGTTAAGTGTGAACACGATATTGATTTCATTTGAAAGAAAAATTCTCATGGTAAAGTTCTAAGAATCACGTCTCACATTTACAGTACTGAAGCATTCTGTTGAGAACATATCGATTAATAAAACACGGATAACTCTCTCCCAAAGAAACAGATGAAGAAAAAAAAAGCTTCTGAAAGAACTCGACAGCTTCCAAATAGCGATAAAATACTGAGCCAATTAACACATCAGTGATCGCAATTTTGGAAATTACAAATCGTGATCACTTTTTTTTTATCGAGTAATTAACGGTTTCAATTGAAAGAAATATTTATTGAGAAAATAAATAACACAAATAATTAATCTTGATCACTACTTTCTTTTGCATCTTTCATAATGCGGATATAACGATAAGAAATAACTCGTTAGGGTTTTTTGTAGGCATCGAAATCAGGTTGATCTATATCAGCCAATATTCTATGTGTCAATCTTCAAAATACGGCTTGAACATTTTCTGGCTATTTGAGAACATGATTAAGATTTTCATCACTTATTTTTTGAAATTACATTGTCTTTTCAAGTAATAGTATGAGAACACTATTTGAAAGTAAAGACATAGGTCAATCGATCATTTCGATTTTCACGTCTTAATCAGTAAAGGTGATCATTCTATAGAATTGCTGCTCACTTTTCCGGTTACTGAACAAGTAAAGTTTGTATTTATTGTTTGATATATAGAATGATTTTTGTTCCCAGGATTCATATATGTATATATATATTATTAAAATAAAAGAGCTCATAACTGAATTTTTCAATAACTAATTAATCAAAGAAAGTGATCAGAAATTGGAAACGAATAAAAAATGGAGTCTACGTCATTTCCTCCATTCCAGATTGCGCTCATTGACGTGTTAATTTGCTTCGTTTCTGATAGCAATGAGGACGTAGCCAAGAACTTTGTTTCAACGTAAAATTGGTAATATGCTTCACAAAACTGTTGGATTCGATATTTTTCATGTGAGTCAGATTTGTGCTGAACAAAATACTTGTCTCATTCATCAGAAATTTTCAACGAACGCATCCTAATTATTTTTATTTACGAGCTGTAACAGTCATCGTATCTGATCCATTGAGTTTCACTCGTTGCACGTAAACTAATAAAATGAAATAGGATCGTAATACTGTGGTTATGGTCAACGATGATATCGTACGTCCGTGCACGACCTTTAAAAGCATTCATACATAGATTAACGATAACAATGATGAATGCGCAATAAAAATATAAAAATTTCGATGCATTTCTCAACTTTCCATGAGAGAAAGTCCATTGAAGAAAATTTGAATCTATTATCTGATCACTTTAACTTTGTTATACATTGATCATCAGTCCAACCATGAATATTTCGATGTGTGCATTATTACCAGTACATTCTTAACAACAGTAAGTTTTTTAAAATGGATTCTTTCAATATTAAATGAAGAATATGAGTACATGAAATGTTCACTTTACTTTAATAATAATGACTAAATTCCAATAAAACGTCAATTAAAATGTTTTCTTTTTAAATAAAAATGTCACATCTTCAGTTTCTTTTCTTTTTTGTCACCAATCCTCATGCACACACGCACAAACCAGTGCACAGAGAAAAAAAAGAACGACATAGGTACAGACAGAGAAAAAAACCGATATGAGAAAGAAAACAAAAAAAAAACGAGTACAATTGCAATTGTATGGAACAAAATGAGCGAGAGTGAGAACGCAATAGAGAAATAGACAGTTAACAACAAGCAACAATAATATTTGAAAAAGAAACAGAACACATTTTACGATAAAATATCAACTTCTATATCTTCATCGCATTTTGTCAATTCAAGAACTTGATGATGTTGAGCATTAAATAGACCTGAACGATGTTCTTTTGCTGCTTGCCGTTGTTCTTTACGTTGACGTAATTTTAATGCTTTCTCAATACGTTGCGATAATGGATCACTTTGATTTGATGACAATGATGAATAACCATCACTTTCATCATTCATCGAACCACCGCCACCAATCAAATTGAATTTAATTATATTTCTAATACGTCGATATTTTTCATCATTCATACCAGAAAAATCTAAGATAAATTCAGTTTGATGTGGTAACAATTGTGGTCCATCGGGTTGTAATATTCGTATGATTTCTAATTGTTCACGTCGACCCAGTTGCTCATTAATAATGCGTGTTAAATCTTCGGTCGCTAATGTTTGTTCGTTAATTGTCATTTTCGACCACAGTTTTGTTTGTAATTGTCGTCCATTTGTATTCGTACGATTCTTCGGCTGAGGTTTAGGGGATGGAGGTGCACTGCGTTGTGGCGGCGGAGCTTGTAATGGACTAGAAGTATTAGCAAGTTGTTGAAATAATGAACGTGTGTCATCGAATTCGGAAAAATAATCATTCTCGAAAAAATCCGATAAATCTGATGTACCAAGGAAATCTGCTTCAATGCCAAGAAATAAATCATCAACAACACTTGAATTATTACACGCACCAATATCCATATATAAATCATCCGAGCAGACCGACATCGATTTTGATGATGTTAATTGATTAACGGATGATTGTACTGTATTTAATGTAGCTGTTAAATCTGGCTGTGAGTTACTTCTTGACATAGATGCAAGCATATCGGAATTCAAGAATTGTTGAATGGATGTTGGACCGTTGTTAAGTGTTAATGCGGGTGGTGGCGGAGTTTGCAATGGGGGTGGATGAAACCATATTGTTGGTGATGTTGATTGATAATTATTTGTAAATGGTGTTGTCGAATATGAATTATTACGCATACGAAAAGATGATATCGGTGGATAGGTTGTACTTCCACCACCGTCTGTATTACTTAATGACGATTGCATCATCTGAAATTAAATTAAAATTAGTTTTATGAAAATCGAGGAAATCAATCGAAAGCGATAAAATGTGCATTGTTCTATTCAATAGATTAGACTGCAATCGACTAAAATAGTTATGAATGAAATGAATAGTACTAAAGGAAAAAGAAAAACAACACACTTACGTAGTCCATTTGAATTATTCAATGATGTATACATGGACCAATATGATGCACGCAAAAATTTGTCTGTTGGGAGTATAAATAAATACATTGAACGATAGTCAAGTGTATTGAACTTTATCTATTGAATTCTTCGTACAAATAATTCATTGTTGTAAAAAATACAACGTCGGAAAAAATGAATTTTGTACATATTTGACGTCATTTGACATTTCACGTGTTTTCGACTAATGACTATTTTATCATAAATATGAAGAACAGAAAAAAGTGAGAGGTAACTATTGGATGAAAATAGATTTTGAAAACAAAAAGATTTGCACGTAGAACATCACATACTTTCATTTGTAAGACGAAAAAAGTAATTGTTTCATGGTATTCGATTTTATTTTGTTGAAATTAAAAGAAAACAATCTTGCAACAACTACTGATGATTCTTATTAATGAGCTTATGACTTTTTTCTACGAATCAGTAATTAATGAAAAAGGATTATTTTGAAAAATGAATCATATATCGATAATATTTTATCATTACTATCCCAATAAATATGGTTGGTACTCAATAGTGATATAGAACACTTACAAACCAGTCATCATTTTAATACGCATGTCAAGAGTATACCTAGTAACTTAAGATGCAGAAAGAAACATGTTTTGTTGTTAGTTTAACATATTTATACAGGACAGTAATAAAATGATGATTCAGTTGTTGATGATGATTGCTGATGATGAAGATTGCTTTTAATTGATAATCTAGAAAGTAGGAAAAACACATTTATTGCTAAAATATGATCGCACTTGTGTGCATAGTCCATTAATATTAAAACATATTAAAGATATTATTATAGAATCGACAACAACATAAAACATAGTTATAAATTACGATGTCTAATACTATTGACATTGCTTTTTTTTCTCTTTTCTAATCACCATTAGGATAAACAACTATAAGAAAAGAGATATGCCAATTTTCAATTTTTTTCTGGTTCATATTCGATGAAAATAATACGTTATTGAATGTCTATATCAATCTAATCATTTTCAATGGTACTGTTTGAAATTCTTCAAAATACATTCATTTCCCAATGACTTGTAAGAGGATTTCAAACGAAATCCGATGAAATACTAATATGATTATATATTAAGCACAAAAAAGATGCATTGTTAATAAGATATTTGACTCGGTATCTAAGATCAAACATGATAAATAAATTGAAAACAGAACACTATTCACATAAACAACTGGGAAAATATGTAATATAAAAGATTGGATATAATTATTGAAATTATGTCTTGCTATCACTAATTTAAATAAATGACCAACAATAAGATAGAATGGGAAAAAATGATCTCAAGGAAAAAATAGCGAAGAAGACGAAGAATTCTTTTTTTCCTCTGTCTTTATTGTTGTTATTTTTTGTTTTTGATTCTTCCATTGGTGCGCTAAGAGAACTTATCCTTTTATGACTTGCTAACAACTGCTTTAACGCAGATGTCGTATGTCAACAAAATTGTTCGACAAGACTCTATATGTAAATACATTTCAATTGAATTGCAAAACCTATCTAATGACATTGGACTGATTATTTATGCTAATGAAATTATAGTTTAATATCTAATTATCTTTAAAATTCGTATGATACAACAAATCAATTCCAATATTGAATGAGACTATCTTATGGTAAAACGAGAATATATAGATGAAGACGGAAGGAAAAAAAACAATATTTCTGCTTTTCAGCTATCTTACGGTAAAAGATGTTTTCTGACGGAAGCCTCAATAGGTCGACATATTTTCTAGAATTAGTACTTGCTGTAGTTCTCGATAGAAAGCCAATGTGACCTGAAGTTCTTATGCTTTTCATACATATGCCATTATTACAGGAGAAGATGATGTTTCACAGCTTATTCAAACTACTTTCCGATGGTAATTCGAGATGAATACTCAGTAATATATTTTTCGCAGTTATTCTATGGCTTGGATTAGTACGGAAATTTAAACGCACTATTTTGTGAATACATGTCGAAGAAAACTGTCACTAAATCAAGTTCACTTAATACACACGGGAAAGATAATATTTGAAATCCAGTTCAAGAAAATAAAATAAACAATCACATGTAGATATCATCACACAATTTACTATGAAATGTTTTACTATAGCTTATCGTTTTGTTTCGGTTGTTTCGATGTAAACAAATGTAGATTTACTTGAAATGCGATATAAATAGAATCCAATCAAATATATTTACTACGACACGTTCTTATATTGCATAGTGTTCATCTTCTCGACGTGAAAAACACTTAGTCAAAGTATTTTATTAGAAAAAAAAAGGATTAGGATAAATACTGACCTTGATATAAAGACCTCATCTCATCTTTTTCTTTAATGTAGCATCTTTGCAACTAATTTTTTGTACTAGTAGACCCAATAATCTTATGTATATTTTTATATAGCATCGATGAAAACAAAAAACAAAGTTTTGCAATGTGTTTTAATAGAAAGTGAAGAGTCAAAACGTGGTAGAATAATTTCTGAAGTTCAATATTTGTTGTGCATGTTTTTCTTTTAAATTGCTTATCATTAATGATCGTGATATACTTATGTTTATTGATTTGTTGAAGAAAAACATCACGAAAAACAAAATGAAATGTTGATCGAATTGAATTTCTGAATTAGTTAATCTGACGATTACATCTACTAGATTCATTCTTCAAATATATAATTTTTTCAATCACATTATTTCTCCACAAGTTCATTGTCTTAGTAATGATATGAGACAATGTCTTCATTATGGTCAGGTTTCATTGGACCAAAAGTTATGCACTCAAAATATGACGTTAGTAAGAGTTCTGAAAACGTTAAGATGATTTTGGCAAGATTGATAATATTTTCTGATTTTAATCATACTGATACATCGTTACTCAACCATTATCATGCTAAAAATAGATGGTTTTCATATCAATTGTTCATCCTAACGTTTGATTTTGTGAACGATAGGTTTCAGGCTACTATTGTTGCAATTTTATTTGTCTTAATCATGATAGAATATATTCGTTACATATAATAGATCGATAGAATCAAAGAGTTTAAGAAGGAAAGTGAGCGGTTGGAAAAAAAATCGTTGAAAAAATTGATATTTTAGTTTCAGGCAATTGTACAAAGTTATTATTAATAAAAGTTGTTTTCTTATTTTTGATCTAGAATTTCAGATAATTACAAGTCACAATAGAAAACTCGAATACAATAATATGAATGAGGCTGTATTTTTACTACTTAGTATTCATAACTATATCTAGGAAGAAAATCTCATACATAGTTATTTTGATAACAAACAACATGGTCAAAAACTTAAAATAGATCTATTGTTCATCGCGATATATTATCTTACATTGCTACGATAAATTTAGCAGAGCAAGTATATAAACGAGAACAAATTCCAATGTATCGTAAGCAATTAACTTAAATTTATAATTTTGTCATCATTTTTACATCGAACAAGTATTGACTTAGTGTACAAGAGTACCATAGAGTTTTCTAGTCTGATGAAATATTCTGTTTACTGATAGTTTTCGTATGTTAGAAAACATCTGTAGATAGATAATGAAGAAAAAGATCCCAGTAAAGTCTCTACGAAATAAAACGATAAGATATGCGGAAGTAATGTTTGTGCGCTGTGAGAAATCTTATCGTCCATATGACTGAAAGCTATTAGAATATAGAATAGCTCATTAAATTGTTGCATATATATATAGATGTTATTGTCATAATGTTTCTATTGGTAAAATAGTTATTGATAAGTTCATAATAACTTTCGAAGTAGATTGAAGAAGATGAATAAAAAATTGTCTCGTCATGTCTTTCAGCACACATGAAGATTCGTGCTATGCAACTAAAACAAACATCAGTGAAACGAGAGCTTTGTCTGATTTGTGTAATGATGCAGATGTAGATATGACAAATATATAGACATTGCTTTAACAGTTTTCAAGATAAGAATACTGAAATATAGCATGTGCTGGTATAGTTTCATCTTAATAGTATCTGTCGAAACGAAGAATCGTTGATTATCGTTGACTGTAAAGCAACCGATAACTTCGATCTGATTATCATATTGAAAAATCACGACGCGTCATCTGGTGATACATCACGTAATCACATGTTATTTCTCATATTGAACTCGTCGAATATTTATTTATCGAACATTAGATTTCTTTTCATTGTAGTAAATCAAATATTATTTGCATAACTATGTTGTGATATAAGGCAGTTTATGCTGATATTTGACTCATCTTAGCATCACTATTTTCTTCAGTCATCAAAATAAAGTTTTCCTTTAAATCTTTCATAAAATATTTACAACAAAATTTTCTTGGTATCATATAAAGTACTATTGACTATACGATAGAATATGAGCCAAAATTTCTTGTAGCTGTCTGTATAGGAAAATAATACGGGAACTATTGCACTTGAACTGACCGAAGTAAGATGATGCGTGATTGCTTGTGTATCTTCATTTGAAGTTCATTATTGGAGTAATTAATGGTCAATATTGTATTTATTTGTCTAAGTACAAATTCCATTGACAGAACATTACATCGTTTATATTATTCTTTAGTTTATGAATAGCACGAATAAAAAGTTGTCTATGTGAATTTTGCTAAATATTTCTAAGTTTTAACAATCGAAATCTTTTGTAAACTAGTTCAAACACTATAAAATAGTAGATTATTAGCTTCGAGAATTGCACAAAGTCTTTATATATATATCCCTATGAATCAAATATAATGATCATGATAGTATAATCAGATAAATACATGTGGAAAAGAAAACAATCGAAGTTGATCTTAAGAAAGTCAACATCTAGTGAAAAACGTATTGATGATTTCAAAACTAATCGAAAGCAGCAGGTTTCATTGTGTTTAGCTTACAAGATATGCAACTGTATAGATCATAAAGTATTACATTCTTCAAGACGTGAATGGGATTACTATCATGAAAATTCATTACGTTGCAATTCAGATGGAGTCAATGAGAGAAACGAATGAGGATACAGACTATTGAGTGGATTAATCATAGCATAAAAAATATGGCATTGCTTGTTATGCAATGCATACAATGTTCAAATAACATAAGTGTATTGCAATATGTTTGCTTATGCTAACCAAACATCAAAACCACGGTTACAGAATTTCAAAAAAAAATGAAACTGCTTTTTAGGATGAACTGAAAGTTTAGCATATTGCTACAAAACGAATTAACATGGAAATAAGTATTCTATAGAAAAGTTGTTCAGACGTTATTCTTAAACAAGACTAACTACATTGAATGAAAAACTAAAAATACTGTTCGTTTAGAAAAACTATATAACCCTCCTCAATATCCGATTCTGCAGCAAACAGTATGATTTTTGCTGGAATTCCCGAGAAAAACAATTTTCACCAAGAAAATTTTCGATAAATATCAAACTGTAAATTTTGAACAATTAAACAGTTCATTTTGTTCAAAATTCTATGCTAATTCCAAGCATAACAAAATATATGTATACTTAAGAATGAAAACCGTATAAACATTCAATAGTTTTAAGAACACCGCAATTTTCGAATACTTATGAAATTCCGTAGCCGAATATGTATAGGGAACAGATGAAAAAATTAAATAAAACTACAGTGAAAATGAGTTTTATTCGATAGAGCTCGTTGAATTCTAGCGGAAATTGTCGTCGATACTGCGACAATTAGCAACATAAGCGAGGAAAAAAATATTCTAAGCAACTTTCGTTATGGAATTTTATTAAAAACACAGATGATTTGTGGAAACACTATCTTGTTTCATAGATGCCTAACAGTTGTATAAAGGCTATATGTTGAAAGAGTACGTCGTATTCTGCCAATTCAGCTCAAATTGAAGAGTTATTATTCCACTTATTCATGTTTATTTAAAGGCGCATGCCACTACTGTCTCGCAGGCAAATTTTCGAGATGATTATCATGAGAAACATTTTATTTGTCTGAGACGTATAAAGCTGCTCAGGAAAAAAAACTTTCTCGTTTCGTGCACTATTGGTCATGCTCTTTTCAATAGTGAACTCATCTGTCTCTATTTTTGAGTTGGAATCCTCCACATGCATGGATGACGATGGCTGGTTTTGACCTAAAGAAACGATGAAGTAAAGATTTATCTAATCAAAGATATGGCTTTTGACGATTTCATCATTCAATGGGATGCGTGGATTATCCTGACATGTCCGTAGTCGTGAAACTCAAGAAAAAAATAGATTTTTCAGTTAATTATGTTCTCAATCTTTAAATCAATCTCCGAGACTTTCTATGTCAACCATTTATTATTATAGTAATTCTCAATCTTTTCTTGTGTAAGAAGATTTATCTGATAACTTACGTTGTATCGTTATCACAAAAATCTTATTATCTAAATATGAAGAATTGCCTTTGGGAATTAGTATAAATAGAATGTTGTTGAATATCAATATATTGTAAAGTAAATTCAATAAAATCTTTTTGAATCGAATCGGTTCTACCTACAACTAGACTAAGTTCTTTTCCCAGAAAAGCAGGAATTCACATTCATAAGATAACAGTCAACATTGCATTGAACTCGCATGATCATTTCATGAAGACACTAAATTATAGAGTGTCTTGAAATAGAGTTTTAATAATTATAATAAGATTTCAAATTCAAATTTCATTCAGAAGGAAGTTTTGTGTTCACCGAGAGCGATTCTGAAAGTTTTACACACGGAAGACATCGTTCTTGTCAGTAAAATTAGAATCTTATTAAACTCGAGTGTTTTTTTCTCACATGACTATGGCAAATAATTGATTCTTGAGCGTTGAACTTAGTGAACAATGTAAATTCTTTCCGGTTGACTCTTTGCATATATTACTATTATTGTTGAGTATGTTCTTTCTGTCTTTAGTAGCTACGTAAGATATCAAATTTGATCGAATTATCAATACAATGATCTTTATACAACTCTTCGAAAACTTACAGCAGTGTATGTTTCAAATTATTTTCTAATCTTAAGAAACACAGATAGATGTCTCAGATAAATTTCAAAAACAGTTAAACTTTAGTTAGTTTTATAATTGGCATGTTTCATAGTCGGTAGATTTTTTATAAAAGGATCTGTATTTTCAGGTCACTTTCAGTTAATACTTCTATCGTACTAATCGTTCTACTGAAGATTCTTTCATATTACAATATATTCTAGTCAATATCTTCGAACATTTCTCTACCTAAGTAAATTTCACGATGACTTAGTTGAAATAAAATTTTTCAGAATATTTTTTCTAACAAATGATTTGCAATGGTGCCAAATGAAACTAACTATGGTTTAGCGTTTGCATAAAATATATTGAGTCTATAATTGTTTTGTTTTTAAGAATTCCATATGTAATGCTCATGTTCAAGATCATTCTAAATGCTAGTATTTTTCTTTCATATTAGGTTTTCAAGTTATGAACATGAATATCCTATTGTGTACAATACACGTATACGATCTTGATGAATGATATGTTACATTGAATGAGAATTCAAGACTAGTTTCATAATTATTAAAGAATATTCTATAGTGAAGAAAACAAAACGTTCATTTGCTCGATATATCATTAGAAAGAAATTCACACGAAGCTTAACTCTTAGTAGATAAAAGTCATACGTTTCTTAATTTACATCAAAAAGTTAAAAACTTGAATATGTACTGTTCAAATATCAACTAATTATAGATAGATTTCTAAGTATTTAACATGTCATGGAAAGCTTCATAAGTTCGTATTGAATAAATTAACAATTTAAGATAATAAACATTCTTGTAATGCTTTTCAATATACATAAAACATAAAAATCAATAGAACATTTAATGAGGGTTAAAACCCAATCATCATTATGTTATTTTTATTTTTCAAGGATTTATTTATTTTCTAGCTATATGTTTTGTATTTTATACACCATATGTCTTTTATTCACATATGTGCATAGACGATTCCAATATTTGAAACCTAAATAAAAAATACAAGGCTGTGTTCTTCATAGATACTATTATATACCTGTGCTCTATTTATCTTACCATTCTGTTCTCGCTAACAAGCTTTTTCTTCTTCTCGATTTTTTTTTCTTTTTTTTTATGTTCATTCAGTTGTACCATCCGTTCTTATTCTCATCAGTTGCAACGTATCTATCTGCTTGTCTCCTTGTTCATATTCACACGTGCATCTATAACCGTATTCACGGAGTTTGATTTTAAACGACGACGCACACGCATACAAATTATTCTCAAATCAGTATACATTTATTGTATCTCTTCTCGATTAGACCTCATTATAACTACTATAGTATATGTCGAGTAATTGTGCCTGACAACCTGTCCAATTGCGAGATTTATTTTGTTGAAAAGAATTCAACTCATTCGATTCAATAGTACAATCATTAAGTTGTAAAAGGTATACATTTTTAAAGTTAAAAGTTGATTTACAACGAATTTTTTTACTACGAAATAAGATATCCATAGCTCATTTTACATCACTTCAATTTATTCATTTCAATATTCAATTCAAAAAATTTTTACACTTCTTATTTTGCCTCTCATTCTCTTCTATCATCGATGTTTCAATTGCCGTCATCATGTAATTTCGCTCATAGTTGCTCCTCCCCTTTTCTTCCTTACTTTGTACATGCACAAGCCAAATCATCGATTTGCTTCATTTTTGAAAGAAAAACGAAGAAGAAAAGGAAGAAGAAGGTCATATGTATGTATGATACTATACATGTACACATACAAAAGTCAGAAACTAAAAAAGACCACATACTTATAAACAGGGAATATTAATCTTCATGAATTGATGAGACATTCACGTCAGAATTACTTTTTCTCTTTCTCTATTTTCTTCCTTGTATGTTGCCACTTCATAGAAAGGTTAAATAGTTTGAAACTCGTGTAGATACAATAAATTGAAATTGATCTTTTTCAAAAACAACAATCTGTAAGACAAAGCACAACTTTTATGTTATCATTATTACATTCTGCGAATTTTATAACTTCACAGTTCAGTTTATGTTGTTGAAATATACGATTGTGCATAAGTGAAAAAGAAGCAGAAGAAAAAAAAAATAATCACAACTAGAATCATTGAAAAATAGGGAAAGACCTTCGTTTCTAACTACCTTGACTATCACTCTATTCTCACATATTTCTTATCTCACACACTAGACAGACATCAGTCTTTCTCTTTTTTCATGAACTACTGTCTCAAAATGTACTATTTAGTTTATTGTTTAGTAATAGTTTGTTAATATTAAGTCATAATAGTAGCAACCTTGACAATCGTATAGCATTGAAGAAAAAAAAATGAAATTTCCTACTATCAAATAATAAGTGTAAGCAAAAAAAGTGACTATTCTCTCTCTCTCTCCCTCTCTGCCCAATTTATATTTCATTCACATGAGTATCAAATTTTCGATTGCGTCATTTCTTTACGTTTATGTATACGTATACATGAATTAGTGGTCAATTGTTTGGTTTGAACGAACGATGAGCTCTATATACTCTCTGTATATATATATATATATATGTATATATACATATATATATACATATGAATTCTCACCTAAGGCTAATCTTATTCAAATAGCTCCTATACTATCTTTTGTCTATGTATGTCATTTCTTTTTCTTTTTTCTTTTTCTTTCTTGATCATATATACACATATACCTATTCTCACTTACTTACCCGTCAGTGACATGTTGACACACGACTGTTAAACCGGGCCAAACATTATCTTACAAATTTTTTATCTATATCATATATCACAATTAGATAGCAAATCTTATCAAAGGCTAAAAACTAAGGCCGCATTGTGAACAATACGAGCGAGAATGACGACTATCGTTAGTACTTCAAATTCCGAAGTAACAACACCAACAAGTTATGTATCACGTTGGATTGCTCAAAGTCATAATGCTTATCAAAATAAAGCACACGAATTCTATTCTCCATCATCATGTTCTTCATCTTCTTCATCCTCCTGTGACTTTCGAACACCAATTGCATCAACTAAAACTTTGTCAAGTATCATCTCACCGGCAGTCACTACAACGACAACATCGAAATCTAAGATAACAACATGGCAAGCACAAGCCAAGACCCGACTAGATGCAGCGGCCGCTGCTGCTGCTGCTGCTGCTTCGAAAACTCACGATTCTTCACTTATCTCATCCATGACTATGAACAATAATGAATTTCAAGAAAAATTACATCGTGTCAGGTGAGGATATTTTGCAACTCAATTGAGATGATGACGTAATTTTTCTTCTCGATTGAGTGATGTTATATCAATATACTCTTATTCAAATGAGTTTAATGTAACAACACTATTGACTATTGATTGACTGATTTTTTCATAGAAAGTCTGTCGTAACGATAATAATAAAATACAAATGAATAAGAAAACGATGAATAGAGAAAATTTGTGAGATTAATGAAGAATCCTCTGCAATTCATGCATTGCGTGACAGTTGATATACATATATATAAATTGAACATAAGACTACCAATGATATGAAATTAAAAAAAAGAACGTTGAATAGTCTATATATTGAAATAGATTAAGTATATGATTTTGAGCACACACGTACTACATGAAGTACATATAGAGGTATAGATATATATATATATATATATATGCAAGAAAAAGATCTGTATCTCAATTCTTATCAGTTTTATGAACATTGAACTGTAATAAATGACGTATACATTTTCCTAGAGCGTTACTGGATGCTAAAAAACATCGGTTATGTCGTTATTTCTCGTCATCATCTGCAATACTATCAGATCAAGTGCATTCATCATCATCAGTAGTAGGAGAACACGCATCTCCTTCTCAACCTTCTCTTCCTCCTCCTCCTCCTCCTCCTGCTTCATCGTCATCAGTTTTAGCACTTGAGGTAAGTACTTGAAACGTCTCGACTTATGAAATGATGCACATGTATGTATATAATACTTCAGAATGTCTATATGCCACATGATGAATCTCGATCATCTTCAAACTATGCGTATCATACCTCATCAATGTTACCTTGTCTTATGGAAGAATCGCCAAGTGATTCCGGTTGCAGTGATGGCACAAAGACAATAAACAATGATGATGTTATTGAGCCAACAGTAAAAAATCCAGCAGTTGTCGATCTAAGTAAACCATTGAGTAAAGAAGAAATGCTTGCAATCATACAAGTTTTACGAGAATTATGGAGAAAACAATTCGGTACAGAAATACCAGATATCAAAATAAAATCAACATTATCAACATCGAATTCATTTGTAAACCGATCTGTGGGCAATGCTGGAGGAATGCCTTATATATCAAATAATAAGAAAAGTCAATATCATTCAACGCCAGCATTGAATAAATTGAGTGCAGAACTAAGTGATATTAAAGATAAATTAAAGAGATTTTCATCTAGCCGTACAAATGACGAACAATCAAAACAGATTTCATGCGAAACCAAATCCAATGGTAAGCTATTTCTCTTTTTAATAACAGATCATTTTATAGTCTCATAACAAGACTATTCAAACATCTATAGATCGTGATTGATATTTATCTCAATTACTTATCTCTTTTAAAAATCGATACACTTGAGTAGTTACATTGTTCTTAATGTATCAGTTGTCCTAGGACTAATACGATAGAAGATATACATATTTAATACCGCTTCGTTGTGAAAGCTTACTCAGTTAGCTTTTTTTAATATTCACTGACGCCTTAAAATTCATGGAATGTTCTCGTAGAAAATATTATTCGAATAATTTATTCTTTACTAATGACAATAGGACAAGAGTTTTACTGGTATTCTTAGAAGTTAAAATGATCTCACGTCGAACATTCCGTATAGTTAATTACAAATGCAAGTAACCGAAAAATGTTTTAAAAATTAATTCTTTTATCGATGTCGATTTCAAGAGTATCAATAGAGAAATGATTTATGAATAGATATTGACAACTATATTTTACAAATAAAACAGAGTTAGTTCATTTCATTCGAATTCAACGAAACTATTGCATACTTTTTCTTTTGCTTGTTATTTTTGAGACATTCACTAGCTGACATGAATCATCATATGTTACAAAATGATATCTTGTAGTTATAAGTTAATCTTAAACAAATTCTCAGATTACATATTCAATAGATAATGTCGTACTTCTAATATTTGTATACGTATGCGTTCTTCATTTAATTAGCTTGATATCATTTGATGATAAACGATTTACATTCATAATTTGTGTAAAATTCTATCTATGGGATGAAAATAGCTTAACATAAAACTCGTGTTGATTAACAAGTCTGACTCTGTTGACTTATGAGCAAATGAATAATGATTTGTACCAAACAAATATCACATTGTCATCGTTTTTCTACTATTTAATTTTTATAAGAATACATATCTTGTCACGTATAAGATCAAATTAATCGTGTGACACGTTTTCTTTTTTGATTATGTAAGTGTTGCACAATGATTATCTGAAAAGTTGCACTTCAGGGTTTCTCATTGTGAAAGAGTGATTGATGAAGATGACACCTTGCACTGCATAGGAAAGTACTTGCTAAACAAGTACTGGCTTTCACGTATCAAAAAGTGCAATTTTCACTGTTTTGTCTTTTCTTCATCAATGTCTAGGCAATAGTACAGAACCTGAAAAAATTCAAATACACAATGAGAGTCTAGTATTTATTCCGCTCGGTGCTCCACTCACTGTATGTATTTATATTGATTGTTCTCATTCACGAGAAACAATTTCATATTTAATACTAGCCTAAAGATCTCGAACGAATGCAAGCCAAAAAAGATGCACTCATACGTCGACAAATTCAACGACGTGAAGAACAATTAATTAAGAAAAACGAACGATTAACAGCAGCCATTGATAATCAAAATGAATATCTTCTCTATGAAGAATATACAACACAACGTCGATTAGAAAATGATCTTCGTCGTAAAACAATCTTACAAGCACATATCGAACAAAAACGTTTGGAAGCTGATCCACCATCGTCCAACGATTATTATTTTGCAGCAGCTCGAAATCGAAATCGTTTAAAAAGAAAAGCGTCCATGACATCATTCGTTTCATTCGACGATGATGCCAGTTATGGTGGTTCAACATTTGATTTATTTAGTACAGCAAGTGGAAAAAAATCTTGTAGATATAATCTATTATTTCGTTAATCAAAACAAAAAAATAATACTATTGAACGTTTTCTCTTTCGCTTAGTACAAACTCCAAGGCGGAATGTAAATCGATTTGCTTTCGTATCTCCAAGTATAACAGCATCGACAAGTGCATCTCGATCAAAAATGAATCGAGCTGCAAGCATATGTAATATAAATGAACATTACGATTCATTTACATCGTTAAATTCTAAAGCAACAATCCCAATAGTACGAACAACAAGAACATCAGCTTTATTTGGCGGTAGTCTAATGAATATTTCTACTGTGAATAATAATAATAATAATAATAATATTAACAATAAACAAGCACAACAACGATCATTCAATTTACTTGATGATGCGTTTGATTTAACAATAGAATCACCATTAAGTGGTTCACTTTCATCGATAGCTTTGTCAACGCCGGGAGGTAAAGATCAATTAACATTATATCCTTTTTTCTTGTTGTATCAATTAATCTTTGTTGTACTTACTTGGTTTTCGTTTTCAAAGGATCACGTCTAGTCCGAAATCAAACAAATTTATTGACGAAATCAAATAAAAAGACAATCATTAATGCATTTCGACAGATTGTACTTGCTGGTCCAGCTAATGAACGACAACGTGATATTGTTACTCGAGTAAGATTTTCAGTTTTGCTGTTTTAGTATCATTTTTTTTTATTCTGTCTTGTTCTGTATGATAACTGCACTTGCATAGGAAATCGAATTGTGTGAGACTAGACATTTTATTATTCTTTTTCGTGATCATCGTCTACAATTTCGTGCTGTCTATATGTATATACCTGAAACAGATATTATTGAAAAATTACATGGTGTTGGACCTAATATAATAACTGAAATAATGGTAGAAAAATGGTTTAAGTACGGGCTCATTTCGAAACTATTCAAAATGAAATGAATCGATTTCTCCTTTTCTTCTTCTAGATACAATTCAGGTAGTAAACGTTTTGCTAATATTCCAATTCGACATTTTTCAATACAATGCGACGCTATTATTATTCATAACGATTTCTGGCAGAAAAAACTTCTTATGCATATGAACAAATTACATTGATTAAACAAATTCTTTTTTTTTTCGTCTTGCATTTGATTACATTTGCTCGTTGATTGTATATGAACATAAGTTATCGTTTCTTTTACATTTTTTTTTCTTTTTTTGACCAGTAAATATTTGAAACAAATTGAAGAAAAATTTTTCGTGATCGTAGAATATAATACTTCGATTGGTCATCTCAACGATTAAAGAAATCGGTCTATCGATCGAATTTCTATGTCAGTATATATTGTAATGTTGCTCCATTGTGTACGTCGTTCAAGATGATGATTTGAAATTGATATGACAGTCATTAAATGATCAAGAAATCAAAGTGGATAAAATATAATTTGTCAAATCAACAGAATGATTCAGTGAACAAGCAAGTCTTTTAACGCATGTTAAAATATGAAAGCACTATTAGAAATTAACAACACTGTCTTATCTCCATGTTTGATGTCTGCACTATAATTGTATGTTGCTATAATCATAACAAGTATGCATGTACGATGCTCAGTTATTGGACAAGAACAAGTTCGGAAATAGTTTTTATCTACTACTATGCTAGTCTTTAGGTTCTCTTCTTTTTTTTTATGCTCATCATCTTTTCAAAACATGCATGAAAACGGTTTTCTTTTTTCTCAAGGTCATTTTCTTAGACTCAATAGTATTCGATATATTTTGATCGAAGAGATAAACGATTTGATGTACTTAACATTGAAATGCGAGACGAATAACACATGAATAATGCCTTGAACTAAACTTGTGAAGGTTGTTCATCGGAAGCATATGTCAAAATTAAAATGACATCGAAACGGTATACGACTAAAGTAGTTTCATGTGTCTGTTCTTCAACGTTTGGTTAAAATGATGTGCTTTGAAATAGTTCAATCCTATGAATATATCAGACGAGAAACATTTTCGGACTATTCTTTCATTGTTCTATTTTGAAGGTTAAAATATATTCATATCATTAACTGTTACCATCGATGAGTCGTGCATCGATCCGTATTCAATTCTGACATGAGCATGAATCAAATACACAAATATTATCTGTTCCGTAATGATTACCTTTCATACATGACAAAATTGTAATATTGAAACAACGAGAACTAGATTTAACAATAGTTAATCATGACTAAATTCGTAGTTATCGCTGTAAAACATTCTACTTGAGATTTCATTTATGATTGGTAGAGAATTCACATGCCGATTACCATCTGAAATGCAGCTACTATTTACATCAATTCATATACTAAAAAGAATTGATTGAACATATCAGTTGACTACAGTCATATCGTTTATTTCATAGTTAATATTTGTCATTTTAAATGCTAAATGCAACGTAGACTAAGAAAAAGGAATTACCTTCACAAACATTTTTTTCAACCAGAAAAGCAATGTTTTATATATGACATAAAAGAAATATCAATAACACAGATACTTGTCAATAGAAGAAAGTCTTTCCAATGAAAACACTCAACAATAGAAGTAGTATTTCAACCCGATCATTGAACAATATTGTTCTTGCGCTATTTCTCAAGGCTGTTCCACTACACATGGGGGCATTTTGATTGTGTAATTTTATAAGTCGACTATCACTACTCAACGTCATATCAACTAAACCATCCATGAGAAAAAGTTCAGTTTTGAAACCAGTAGGCATGGTAATAATTGAATTAATTTTACGATCCGTTGGACAAGCATAACCGTCAAGTTGACTTAAAATATGTAGATAGTTTGGTTTCATCTTTGATAAAGTGATTTTTCCAGAAAAACAGCAACATTTTTCAATATTGCATTCCTCCGTTGTATAGAATATGCCCGACCAATTAGGCATCACTCGTACGGATACATCATCATCAATTAGATCTGATATATATAGAAGAAAATTAGACATAGAAAACTTACAGTCGAAAACATACGAGTTTTAATTGACTCCATTAGAATATTAGATACAAGTAATAAATATAGTATAAGTTGCATGATCAATATTTCTTTTTTTCGACAAACGAGTTAAATTATGCTATCAAGATATATGTATATATATATATATAGATAAATTTCTAACTCAAAGCACTGATACGAAAAAATGATTATCTTATCTCATAATGACACATGTCTGTAAAAGTTAAAGTTCTTTCTAAATTTTCTCTTTGGTGATGTAATAACACCAATGTTAATGAATGTACATTCATTATTTTAATGTATCATGTATGGAATTTCATGGCTATTCTCTTTTCTAAATAATTTTCCGATCAACATGATAATTTCTTGAATACGGTGAAAAACTATAGCCATTATCTAGATCGAAAACAATAACGATATTCAGTAAAAATACGACAGAATTACGATTTTGAACAAAACAAATATTAAACTGATCAATATTTCTTTAAATGCATGTCTATATTAAATTACATTGGTTCAATCGAAAGATCTTTACTTAAGATTAAATTTCGTAATTAACAATCGTATATGTTTCATCTGAAATCAGTCTATAACACGGATTATAGTTTTATATATCTTAAAAAATCTTTCGATCAACCTTTAGTCTGAAATTTCATTATGTTCTTTATCACCTTGAATATCATTGAACAGTGTTCATTACTAAGAAAATCATATAATTGCCATGTCGTCGAAGCTGACGTATCATCATTTTTGCATATCGATAATAAAATACAAAAAAAAAAGGGCCCATCAATTTAACTGTTGAGTGAAACTGACTGAACATATATATATACGTGTGTGTGTGTGTATTCATTACTGTCACAATGTATCAAAGGTCATTTGGCAAGAACTAAAAACTTCGTTCTATTTCCTCTTCTCATTCTTTTTATGCTGAACAAGAATATTCTCTTCTAGGTCTTTCCGTTTTCTATGATAATATTAATTTTATAATACACCCTATTCGAAAGTATATTCTATCTTGAAGCAATAATAAATTATTTTATCATAATAGATATTTTTATCATTAAATTCAAGGTATACTCTATCATTAAAGTATATATACGCATATATTATTATGATTTATTTTTACTAAATAATTGTAGAAAGGAAAAAAGAACGGCATCCATTCACGAAATTGTTTGCTGATCGTAGAAAATTTTCTCTTCTTTTTCCTCTTTCGTATCCTACCAACAACGTAATTATTCAAACAAAATTGAATCATAGAAAGAAAAGAAACAAGAAAAGAGAGAAACAATGGCAACTAGGTGTTTGGTTGATGGTGATGGAAAACTAATCCTATTATAAAGAAAGAAAAAAAAAACGCATTGAAAGGAAAAATGATAGAGACAGCGAGAATAAAAAATATATTAATTTCAGAGAAAAGACTCATCGATGGTCGCTTTATTCTACCTGTGCATGTTTATATTTGTAGAATAAAGGTTTTACCATTCATTTATGAAGAATGAGCATTGAAAAAAGTATATGCGAATAGTACACGTACATAATTAATCATGTGATTCAATATCAAAGAACTTGAAAATAATGAAACCTGAATGTAAAATATGAGGATTCATTTATGGCTATAGGGAATCATGATTGTTCCTATTCATCAAATTTGTAATTCTGCTATAGGTACGATGAGTAGTTTGTGTGGCTAATATAATTCAAATGGTTTCTCTTTAGTTAATTGATTCTTTCACATGATCCCTATAATTAGATCAGTTTGTTGCAGTGATAAGTTAATATATGTGTTAATTCATGTCTCGAACGTGTATTCATATCGAACCATTTTCTCCTCTATGAGTAGAATGTATTCTTTATATTATATTTGTAATCTATTACAATACTTTACGTAAGACCACAATGTTTGTCGTGTACTTTTTTTGATTTAATCAAGTATTCACACATGTATATACGTATATATATATATATTTAATTCTGTTATACGTAATGATGATTCAAGTGATTATAATTATTCAAATAATACTATCAATATGGAGAATGAGTTCTGATAGAAATACAAGACAAGTCTGAACGACCAAGAAATATAAAAATAATTGTTCGGATATAAACTCACTTTTGATCTTCATTGGTCGAAAACTATGCGAAAAGACTAACTAAATTCATCTCATAAATTCTATGTCAGATAGCATCATCATATGATAAAATTCAATGAATGAAGCCTTTATGAAATAAATCTCTCTCTCTCTAATATACACAAATATAAAGATAATCAGTATGATACGATGATCGATTCATAATTTCATATTGTTATAGATAATTTTCATATGTTTGATTTACTTTTGAATTATAATCGTGACTTAAATAAAAATTATTCATACGACAATGTCATTCTATTCAAAGGATGCGTTCAATTTTATCGACAATTATCGAAGTATAATGACAAACAAGTTACTGCAAAAAAATATCTTTCTCTTTTTATTTCATTACGATCATGGACACATCTAATTCATTATATTGATGTATCATATTTGTTTCCCGTTCTTTGTACACTTATTTGTTTGTTTGTATTATTGAATAGCATCCATGTTGAATTGAAATTGACATTTAAAGATATATTTAATATTAAATCATATCTTATTTTGTTTTAAAATATGATAAAAATTTTTCGCTTACTCTAATAAAGCATTCAACACATTTAAGTGATGTGTACAGGTATATTTACTTGTGAAAAATTTATTTAAAAAAAGCATTTGTAGATAGCGTAGTTAAACTATTCGGCTCATTTTCAGATAAGATAAAAGACAGTAAAAAAGTTCGTTAGTACACCCACTTTATACAACCAGTGATTAAAAAAGGAATAGACAAATTGATACACAATGAGTTTGTTGTCTGATTGTCATATTATGATCATTAGATCATTTTAAATACAGATTACAGAAATATGAATTCGAAAAAAAAAAGAGATTTTTTTTTCTGTTGAATGTCATACGTCTACATATTTGAGAATCCTAGATAAAAAAATCATTGATCTAATTTCATAAGGAATAATACATATGAAATTACTATCTAGAAATTACTTTCATGCCGAAAATTCAATAATAGAAGAAATGAACTAACGTATTGTTTATTGGCTGAATATTTTTATGAGTGTGAAAAATTTTCTCACAGTGAACAAACTTCAATATCCAGAATTCAAGTTACTTTTTACTGATATTCATAGATAAAGATCTCTTTTAGAGTACTGCAGTTCCACTTTTATTGCATTTAAAACTGATAAATAATCGTTGAAAATCTTCTATGACATACATATTTCTCAACGAAATGCAAAAAACCAAGATGACTTCACTTGAATCTATTATGTTATCATTGACTATATCTAGTTCGAAATCGTAACGGTTGAAAACAAAAATAATACTCGTCATCGAATACTTATTTCAATTTCGAACAGCCGAACGACTGATAAGAATGTAAAAAAGAACGCCAAAGAATACTCGATTTATAGTGTAAGGATAAGTCGCTTTTATATAAAAGTATAAGTCAACATTGAAGGTAGTCAGCGATGCTGCGGAGACAAATCTTTTAAAAATAATTTGTGAAAAATTCTATCGATAATGAAACCGGATTTTGTTTTCCTGTTTGTCATAGTGTCATACTCTCAATGGTAACAATAAGTCATTCACAAAAACTTTTCAAAGATGGAAACGACTGAAAAATAGCGTTGAGAGTGCTTTCATTCTAACAGTACTAGACGTTGTAATTTGCAGGAAGGGAAAAACTCCTACTTGTTTCCATGCCATTCTGCCTGTGAATCCTATTTCAATTCACAACTACATTGTCTGGCTAATTCTTTTTCATTTTCTTGTACATGAAAAAAAAAAGGATTAATCGCATTGGAATATCCGGTTTCCGTATCGAATCGAAAAGTCGACACTTGAAAAATATTAGATACTACAAAGTTTTTAATGCCTCTTTCATTGATTCTTATTCACATGAACATGTCAAGATCAATTCATTCCTTCTTTGTTATATTTTCTTCGCAAAATAAAATATAGTACAATACTGATGATTGTCCATGAAAAAGAAAGAAACAAAGAAGTTTGTAAAAAAAAAGTCATCAAGAATGAAGACCACAACGTCTGTTTGATTTAATTGAGCATAACGGATTCATAAGTAGGTATCATATACCTGAAAGCAAAAGAAGTTCTTGTGGTAGATATGCTTTTTTTTTCTGTTGTCAAAAATAAACTATACTTGATATTAATGAATGCATCTTCACCACCATGTCTTTCGAATGCTTCCAATGTTTCATTTATTAAATCTCCTATGTTTTCTCGACGTTGTTGTCCATATTCAATACCATCACCCAAATTTGCTTTAAAATGAAATGAACAAATATTTATTAGTAGAAAATGAATAAACGGAAATGTATGCGTACAATTCCAATTTTTAAAAAGATTAAATATTGGTAAAATTTGACGATAATAAGGTACAAGTGCTTCTCCAATCATATCAGCTGACATCACTAATTGTTGAAGTATTTTCAATGTTGTACAAATAACCTTATGATTTCGTGTATTTAATGCATCTAAACAGGAAAATGTAATTAATTTTTATGAATTTTCTTTTGAAGATTTTATAAGATGGAAATATACTTTTGATTGGTACAATCAATTGTGGAATGACAGGTAAAATTTTATTTCCACCATGTTCCAACATATCATGAATACCTTGACGAGCAAAAAAATCATAGGGATGGTCAATTTCACAGAGTCCATCGAAAAACAATGGTAGATAATGATGATAGTCAAGTTTTTCAATTTCCACCTAAGATTATCAGACTTTATTTCTTACAAAAGAAAAGAAAACATTGTTCTTTCAATACCTTCCAAGCAATTTTGTTTCCTTTTGTATCATGTTCAAGTGCTATTGGAAAATCACCACGTTCGTAGAATTTACGAAAAGCCGTTGGTTTGCTATTTCGTATGCGTGTTGCTTCGGCTGATGGTGGAGAGTTAACCTAAGATGAGTTTCTTATTTAAGACGAAATATATATACTAGGATTGTAACGTAAGTTACTTTAGCATTTTTAAGAAGAGATTTTACTGTAAAACCATCTGTTTGCAAGGGTCCAGTTTGTCGCAATCGTGCGTTAGTTTCACGACGAGGCGATGTAGCTGTAGCCATTATTTGTTGTCGAGTTCTTGAGAGTGTTGCAATTTCACACAAGTGGCTTACACTTTCTTTCGTTTCTTTACTGTTTATTGACAACGACCATTACAAAAAGTGATTGCCAAGAAACAATCCTCCTTTGACTACAGTTCTTTTTTTTTCATTTAAAAAACGACATCTTTTATTAAAACATGTACGTCGTCTAAAGATGATGAATCGATAATGTCACTCTCTATCAAAATATTTTTGAAATGAGATCAACAATAATCATTGTCAGCATTTTACTATGGATAAGTTTCTTGTACTGAATTTTAAATTTTTAAAAAGAAACCTAGTCAAAGAATTGTACATAGCATGAAAATAGTATATGATTTCAGAAGAAATACATGAGATATATTATCCATGTATTATAATCGAAGGATAGTACTCTATTTTGGAGTTGAATGTAAACAGAATCTTTTCTTTTCAACATTTAGAAAGTGTTTTGACCTTCTTATGTAAACTGTAGAATTAGATAACAATGACTTTTGTAAAATAAACATACTATAGTAGTATTTGAGATTGAATAATATTTACTATACTATGGCAATGTAAATTATATCAGTGAATTATGAGAGAACCTTATGACGATGATTGTTATTGATTGATTGTATTGTATGATTAGAAAAGGATCGGTATAGTCTACGTTATGGTTTCTTTTTTGACAATTTTCTTCTTATTATTATGACGCCGTTATCAAAATTGACCTTCCCATGAATGCTATAAGATCATGCATGAATAACGTATTATCAGTTGATCAAACAAAACACATCTATCCTTGTCGTCAAGATTTTATGACTTATAAATAGTAATCATTCAAATAATATATGATAATCATCTATTTAGTTTATTTTGAACGAAGTAGTATTTACTTTTTCACAAGTGGTTGTTATTTTTCTTTGTACCATTATCTTCTTTCTTTCAATATTTGATTACATTTGAAAATTGTAGAAAATTTAAATTTAGTTTTAAAATTTCGAAGGATGAATTGCTTGAATAGATGTAAGATTGAATATAGTATATGATCGATCTTCCTTGCTGTTTAGAGTCTGATCGTATAAATTCAGGTCATATGTATTTATTCAAAAAACAGAAGAGAAATCTCGATACAAATCTACTCTTCACCCATGCTAAGAAAAACAAAAGGCCTATACTTATTTTTGTTACGTATGGATTAGTATATCACAAATCTACTGTAAAGCCAATGGGAAAACACGTAATCAAACAAAAACAAAAACAGATACAAATCCATGAGCACTTGTAGTCATAGTGAATGGTAGTAATTAGATACTAGGGATCAGATGTACACAAGAAGGAAAAAAACACAAGATGAGAATATAACCTATATCGGAAAGTAAAACACACACACAAAAAGTCAATGTTATCTTTTCGTATTCTTTTTGTTTTTTTTCAATCAGTTTTCAATTAGTTTTCAGTGGTAACGTGGGCTTTTTTGGTGAAGAATTCGATGTTAACGAATGATCACCCCAATATTTATCCATATTGTGTTGAGCACGCTCAAGTGTTTGTGATGCTAGGCTGCAACTTGATGTTAACGATCGAGCAGAATTAACCGATAGAACATCATCATCTAATAAAGACGAATAAACTGATTTAATGAACACATACATGAAACATGTCAATTAGCTACATAGTATCTCATAGATGTGTCTAACGATGTTCATTAGACGCTGTTGAAACAGCTCGTTTTTTTTTATTATCAGAAGACATGTCTACACCTATTGGGATTGCTTTCCATTTCAAACTTGTTCGAAGTCGTTTTTAAAAATATTTCACGTTCGGACAAGCAAATGATATCGAAGATAAAACGAAATTATCAATGAGCGTTTCAAAGAACATTCGATTGAATTTGTGTTCAAAATTTTACGTTTCCCATGGGTTCTCATCGTTAAATGCATCACTGATAGACAGCATACCACAAATGTCTTTCTCATTTTTCTATTTGCTAAATGAATGATTAAGTAAAATAGTGAGAGAGCGAGAAAAGATATCGATCTATGACATAGCTAGGATTGAATAATGTTCGTGTGATGAATCACGTTTCACATTTTAATCTTAGAAGCATTTTGATGATCTAAAGTTTTTCTTTTACCTTTGTCGCGTTTATTATAAATTGAACCATACTTATTATCATTCACTGTATGTAAATGATTGCGAAACGAAGATCTTGATACGGGTCTATGTTGATACGGTTGTCTATTATCATCTCTACCATAATAGTACTCTGTTACTTCATCCTTGAATCGATTGCCTGGATATGTGCAATCTATCGAGAAAAGGAGAATTCTATGTGACTAAAACAAAACACGAGACAATGAAATTTCTCTACATTCGTTCATGCTTGAATGTGATCGTCTATCAAACATTTGTGTATCATAACTTGGTCGACCAGTAGCTTCTTGAGATTCCTGAGTAGTTGCTACTGAACGAACAGGTAATGTATTTGATTGATTGGGCTAATTAAGATGAATAGAAGAGTTGAGATGATGAATAGATTGAAGAAATAAATTTCTACTTGAATTATCCGTTGATTTGCTACTGGTGAAACGTAACCATTGCTTAGATTATTATGTCGCCGTTCAATCGATAGTGGAGAATTCATTCGTTCTCTACGAAATTCATTTTCATTAGATGGTCCTTTACCAAGCAAATTTTTTTGCATCCTTAATTTATCATTTGTATATTTTCTTCCATAAGTATCCCTAATTTTAACAAATATAATTCTATTCATAAGATGTGTACTAATTTTACGGCTACGAACATATCTGAATTTGTTTCTTGGCTATAAAGACTTTCAGAATCCCATGACATATGTTGCTGAACGGATGATGAACCAAGATTGCGTACAAATGCTTTTGTAGCTAGACCTGGTTGTTTTGGTATAGGTTCATCAACATAGACAATGCGATTCGTCATTGGATGATCCGTTTGCACTGTATGATCAACTTTCAATACGGATGACTTTTCTATTGGTCTTGGTCTTGAAGAAAACGAAATGAGATTTACGTAATTCCATCAAATGCGATTTCTAAATAGTCTGATGTATTTCTACCTCGTATAGTGAATTCGTCGTTCATTTTCTTTTCGTTGTGCGTCCTTCTCACGACGACGTTCGCCTTCAAAACGTTCTCTTTCTAAATCACTACAAAAATACCCATCAAAAGAAACGTATCAAATCAAGTTCTATCCTAGTTTAATATTTAGATTGTTCTTCGTTGACTTCTTACCGATCAATTGAAATCACGCTAGCATTTTCACTGTCATCTTCCGTATCCCATCCTCGATAGTTATTCATAGTATTGTAACCCCTTTGTAGTTGAAGTGTATGATCACGATTGAAATGATCTTTTTCTGCATTAGCACGATATTCATTGGCACGTTCTCGTGTTGCCTTCAATTCTTTATACCAAAATAGATTTGGATTGAAACCTGCATCGTTCTAAATAGATCGAACGCAGTAGGATTTCAACGAAACTGAAAAAGTATATACGCATTTACCGTAGCCGTATCTTTATACCATTTACCATTGTTGTAATCATAACGCCAGAATGGTTTATATGTTGCTTGATATTCAGATTTCCATCGGCTAAGCAACAAAAATAGATATAAGACTTGTGCGGAATTTTAACTTTATCAAATACCGTAGTTTTCCATGTGGATATTTTTGTCGAAATTCATTTCCGAAATCAACATTCTTAGCCATGTCTTCATCATCTGTGTGAGCATGTTCAATTGGAGCATGTTCTCGTCGCTTCTAAATGTACCAGATTCCATTGAAAATATACATTCATTGAATTGAGACACACGAAATTCAAATTTTTATTCAATATTCGCATATGAACACTCAATTTTCGATAGTTTTACAGTAATATTCATTCAAGCATATACAAATAGATGTAGCCGCACAACTATTTTGTGTAACTTTAGTTTTAAGTATTCTGCTTGATGATAATAATTGTTGCGTATCTGTCAGAACCTTCGTGCAACTAAACGTATTCTTTATCACATTGGAAGATTCCAAGTCGACTCACTATTCGATTCATCAAATTAAGAAATCTTCCAAACTCTTCATGACCTGCTCTCATCGAATTACTTTCAATATAAAAAATCTTTCACGAACAAAAGACAATAACAATGATGAAAATTCTGACACAAGCAGTGAATAAAATTTTTTCCTCGGACCTATTTATTAATGTAGTAAAGTTCACTGAGAGAAGATAGGATTCATACTCAAGAGAGTTCTATCGATTGACAATATGTCGTGCTCTAATTGTTTGCCAACTTCTTTGATTATCTCTGATTCACGTTAAACCTGCAGTCAATTAAGATAAATTTTCTGTAGCAATGGTCAAGCACCTAGCTTTGACACACATTCGTGTGAAGTGCACAGATCATGGATGATCTTAGAAAGTAAACAGAGATTCTCATAGATCCATATTGTGCTGTGCAGGAATTTTCATTGAACTTTGTTTAATTAGACTTAAGATTTCTTGTATCGAAATTTGGCTTTCTGATATTTCTTTTTGTTCATGCAAACGATATGTCAAATTTCACTGTTAATGTCAAGGTTGACACTTGTCAGATCTTAGAAATATGATAACGAAGATAAAAAATAGGAGTAAAACATTTTAACTGTCAACTATACTTCTCAATATCTGTAATAATAATCTCAGCCGTATCGGTTGTACTCTCTCGATGTAACTAAGACTGTAATATATCTTGAAAACTTTGCTATCGGAATCTGATTGTTATGTATTCATGAATGTGCAAAACTTGTTACGTGTTTGTCAATTTCTTCAGCTTCAAATGCTTTTCGATGCTTTTGATTGACGACGCGTCTATCAAATGTACGATGTTCATTTGATCTGTTCCGTTTCGGACTGAACGACTTTGTCGAATCCAATATAGATCGTTTTGCTTGCTGCTTATCTGTACTAATATCGATTTCTAAACGTGATGTTGTATTGACACCTGTGGATACTTTCGCCGAGGGCTTAACATTAGATAATGGTACCATAACATCATTCACACGTTGATCACGCTAAAATTAAGATTTAAAAAACCAAAATCAAATATTTCAAAATAAAAACTTCATATCTAACCAAATGAGAATGCTTCATAGACTTTTGATTATCAACTTTTGTACGGGGTGGATATTTCCAATCATAATTATGTTTGTATTCACTTTCTGGTTCATTTCGTCTCTAGAAAATTTTAAAAAAAAGAACTTTAACTACACAATTCTGTTTTTGTGGAAAAATGAATCTACAATAAAATATAATTTACTCGATGTCTAGCAGCTTTTTCTTTATATCGAGAATCGTAAGTAATACTAGCTCCTTTACCAAATTCCTAAATTTGAATAAAAAAATATCTATAATTATTCGAATAAGATTGAATTTCAAGTGTCGCATACCGTTTGAATACCACATGAATGATTTTCATTTTTACGACGTCGAACTATAACCTATATTTAAGAAAAAACACAAATTAGAGATGTATGCATTATTGTTTCTTCAAGCTGGAATGAATGTTTCCATGAAAACAAGCACAAAATGAGCATGGTGAAATATTGAATGATCTATTTCGTATAAACATTTTAATTGACAGACTAGATACATTATAGGAAACAAAGAAAGAAACAAGAGAGTTTATAGTAGCCTAATTTCTAACATCGAATGTTAATCTATGAAGCATTGTTACAATTCAAAGAAATGAACGTAGAAGCTAGACCAAGATCTTATCACTTAGCAACAACATTAGTTCGATTTTCTTTGTTAGTTAGAATGTTCTCCCAAAACTACCCGCCAACGTTTGTCTACAGATTACTATATTAGCTGTTGTTCGTTACAATCAGCTATGTTTTCGAGAAAAAAAGTACAAGACATACAAAGTAAGCCATAGCAGCTTCTATCAATGAAACATGTTCATGATTATGTTAGAGTAAACTCTCCTTTCAATACATCGTTCGTTGTTTTTTTTAAAAGAATTTTGCTAAGCACGAAGCTTGTCACTTTTGTTTTCCTCGTGAAAAGGGAATCATCGACATTCGGTCATTCTTCTTGATTAAAAACTACAATATAGTATGTTGAGTACAAGTGAATACAAACAGTCGATATAAGTGATTTCGACCTAAAAATAAATTTTGACTAGTCAAGTGAGTTTATCATTTAGAATTGAAAATGACTACGGTACTGTTTCAGTAAAGTCTTAACATATCGTAAAAATTCTCATACAATGAAAATTTAGAGATTGTTAGCTTCATTTCTGAGGGTGCAACTGTGGTGGGATTCTAGAACATCTAGCTAAGGGTTCTTAAAAACAAGAAAATGTATTAAGATTTTCATAAGAAAACTTTATAGATACAAGTGCGAAGGATTACGAGTAATAATTGTAGGGAAACAAAAACTGAGCCTAATCGGTTTGTTTCCAGAGACAATCCCAATAATCTATTTCAATAATTTGACTTCAGCAGTGATTCGTTACAAACTGATATGAAAATTACAAATTTAAATAGCAAATCTTAACCATTGAACGATTCGTATGTTTGTATTCTCTAGATTTTTAACACATTGAACTTAACTAAAATTACAATTCTTTTGTTGACACCATTTCTAGAAATGTTCTAACGATTGACATGTTTTCCAAGAGACCGACAGTTGAAATTTTGGAAATAGCTCACAAATCATTGACTTTGAAGAATATACCCATAGAAATAAACACGTTAGTAAATCATTAATTTATCTCATATAGGAGTAAGATACTTAGATCTATGCATTTTGTTCTTCTTGCAGTATTAGAATATCATGTGATAGAAAAATCAGGATGAACATACACGCAAAATCTTGCTTTGGTTTTCGTTCTATTTCAGTATTGAGTCGACAAAAGCCTCTTACAACTCATAGTGTATTACACTACCAGAAACAAGAAATGGATGAATACATAATACCTAATCTCCAAACGACGTATATGTTTACACCTATTATTAAATAAGCACTCCTAGTTTCTCTTGATTTTATAATAGTGAATCGTTAAGATAGGTTTTCTCATCATGAGTTCATATAACAGCAATAAATTTGAGTTCGATACTTTTCGTATTCCTTTGTGTCACTCAATAGTTAATGATGTTTTATGGGTACTCTATTGTTCTTCATAATTTAGAAAGTTCATGAATTTGAGGCATCTTACTCTGGGTGGTGGCTCAGTAGTAATAGATCTCCTCAATGGATAAGTAACATTATCTTCAAATTTTTCATTTCTTCCTAAGATGACATAGTCTTGTGATTTAGCAACACTAGGATAACTTTTGAATGGTTGCTTCAATCGATAAAAAGATGCTGACGCTGATAAGTTATCACTCGGTCCAATAACAACGTAATCATCGTCATTATTATCATATTGATTTTGCGATGATTGAGGACGAGGACGACGTGATGGTGATGACAACGAACGTTTTATTGGTACTGAAAAACAAAAGAAAATGATAAATTAGAAACGATAACTCCACAAGAAAATGAAAAGACCTTCGTTTAATTTTCTCTCTTCAGCTGAAAGTTCCTGATACTTTTTTGGTGATCGATTTTGATAATTGCGTTGGTATTCAGTCTAAATGTTACGAGTAGAATTTTTTATTCAAAGTAGCCGTTTATTTTAATTTCAATTGATTGCCTACTTGATACTTCATGTTGCGGTTTTGCATGAAAGAAAACTATCAAAAAGTTCCATCGTATCGTTTCATAGATCAGTTTGTTGTCATAACAACATATGATTTCAAAAGAAATTTTTATTTAAATTCGATTTCATTCATTTTTTTAAGCACATTCTAGAATATTTTACATAAATATTTTAATAATTATGAACAGTCAACAACGCCATCTATTAATCAAAGTAACTGTAGGAAGGTCGTTGTGTTTCATTTTTTTTGTTACAGTCATTCAGTTCCGTCAACACGATGGGGAAGCGTTCAAACACAAAAAGGTTGTCGCCCATGTCTGATTCAGGTTGGGAACATGTTTCTTTCCAACATAGAAAAAAATCTATGTCTTCTTTTCTAGCGGCAAGAGCTGTTGATGCCAAAGCACGAAAACGGATTGAAGAGCTTTATGATTTAACTGACGAGATAATCAATGCCTATAATGAAGTCAATGAAACTTATGTGAATAAAGTCTATCGCAAATACAAACAATTACAAGAAGCAAACAAAAAATTAAAGCAACAATTACGCCATCATCATTGTTCAGGTTGTAAATGTACCGTTTTGGTAACTGGAAATGTACACGACAGAAAAAGAGGAGACGATGCGGAAGAAATCGATGATGAAGCCAGTGAAGGTTCTATGTTAGATGAAGAAGATGAATTCCGATTGAAAGAAACCACATCATCTCCAAAAACACATTCCATAATAACACGTAGCAAGAAAAGAAATCGTATGTCTAGTTGAAAACGTTTCGTTTCTAGATCTTCAATATGAAAAATTTTATGTTTAGCTTTCATCATTTCTGATATTGAAGATACACAAAATTTTGATGGTGGTGATAATCGACTTCCAAGTAAGCATATATGAAGTTTGAGTCAGTAAAGAAAATTTGTTTTTTTTTATAATAGGAAAACCTCGCGGCGATGATGAGGAAAGTGTGAACCAGAATAATGATGATGAAGATGCTAAGGATGATGACGGTGGTGATGATGGTGATGAAGATGATGGTGAAAATGAAGATGATACATCAATGACTACAAATCAAAATGATAATGATACGACAAAGGACGACAATCAATCGGAACATCAAGATGGAGACGAAAGTAAGCAGTCTAGCGTTTTGTTTTCAATTTTCAAGCCAAAAATAGCAAAGCTCTTCACATTATATGTACTTTTCTTATCATAATGGCTGACTATTTTATCGGATGAAAAAGACCTTGAGAGATTCTCATTCGCTTTTTTTCCGCGACTGCAGAAACAAAGTTTACAAATGTAACGATGAATTTGTACCGAAGCCATAGAAACAGAGTAAATGCTCGTGTATTACGAAGCATTCATCAAGGTCTCTGATGTACGGTCTGATACTATATTATAAATATAGTCTAGACATAGAGAATTCAACTGACTCATTAACTTAAAGGTTTGACAGATGAAATATTTTCGAGAATTGTAGGATAGAGAAAAAAGGAATTCATACTATAATCACTATCGATAGAGAGTATTCGATAATCGAAGATAGTGTATACGTTCTACCAGGAATACATACTTGACAAGTGTAAGAATGAATCGTTTCGTGAATATTCATATTTCATGAGAAGTTAAATACTATTGAAGATATAGGTGCTAGATGCATGTTTCCTTTTCAATTTCGTTTGAAAGATCACAGTGAAAAGATATCATGTATATTGAATTCAGAATTGTGATCTTTCAAACGAAATTGAAAAGGAAGCATTTTTTAAAAGAGATGATTGCTAAAAAGAACACTTGTGATCGATAAAATAAATCACAAAATCTTGCTCAAAGATATTTTGTTCGGTGTCTTACAAATGGTAATCACCAATAGCTATACTTAATTATAATTAAAGTAACTCTAGCACGAACTATGGTATAATTCATTCAGTCTTGAATAATAGATATAAATAATAGACGCTAAACTCTTCTTATAAATGGAAATGTAATCGATGTGCATGAGTCGAAAACTAGAATATTTATCGATTTATTAAATGTTTAATCTTTCTGATGTTTGCAGTTTTCAGATATGAACTAGACCCATTAGGAATTCTAGTTTATGATATTTATTGAAACTAAATTCTCATAGTAACTCAATATTTGCATTCATCAAATAATTATAGTGAATAAGAACGAGTATGAACGCCTGACTTAGTCTAGAATATTTGTATTGATCTACACATGTCTTTTCCTAATTTTTGATATATATTTGATGAAGGAAGTAAGATAAAAACATACGAGACACTAAAAACTAACACGAGAATTTTTTATTTACAATAAGTTTGTACACGATATAATAAATCACGTTCAATTCAACAAAAGAATGTGTATTAAGTTTGTGTCAAACCTATTCTTTAGAATAAAACTAAGACTATCAATATCGAAATTTAGTGTGGAGTAGCTTTTATTTCTCTTCATAGCCTTTCTCTCTTCACCCGTTTGAATGTTTTTTCAAGTAAATTACTTGTCACGACAATGGATTTAGTTGTGGTAGTAGAATTTCAGAGACATGACGTTGATAGAGATGATCAAAAAACAATGTCTGTTCAAATATAATTCGATATTAACTATCAAAACGTGCAGATGTCGATATAAAATCATGTTCTCATCATCCGAAATTGCTAAAGACAATTCAAAATGTTATTATTACGAGTAGATATCCTCTTTAGAAACAAGGCGAAGCAATGTAATACTATGAACACGGATGGTTATGAACTGAATGCTTTCTTATATGTATTAGAAATTCTTTATGATGATCTTTGATCAATGAATGTATTTCATAAGTGAAATTTCTATTCGTTTCGATTGAGTGCTATTTGTAATGATCAACAATCTCTTGAGGCTCGATAGGAACTACTCTTCTTCCTAATTTTTTTTGTTCCATTCAAAATACGAAAGTGACTCATGCCGATAAATAGGTAAGAACATCGATCACTAAACTGATGTGAAATATTCTATTTAAAGAAAAGAATACCAATTGTGTCTTTTTGTATCGAATGTCTCCTACAAGCATATTCACTAGTTTCATGTATTATTAACAGCACTTTGTAGTTGTAGCTATGAGCAGAAACTCAATCTATGATAGAATTCTTGGACACAAAACATACGCACTAACCAAAACAATGATAGATACATTGGCAAAACACTAAATAGACTAAATAATGAATCCCAAAGAAGGTCAAGATAAAATGGTACGATTATTGAACAATCAGCTTGACGTGTCGGTTCATAAGAGCCCTATCTCAGCTATGAACAAATTGATCGTCAATATTCTATTTTCCGACATTAATTTTTTCATAGTTCAACTAATTATTTTCGGGTTCTCGAACAGTAATGAATTTCTTTTTCAAGAAAAAAACTTTCATCAATCAAACGTATGTCTAGATTTTGTCTGATGTGACGAGTAAGTTCCTTAAGAAAAATTTTATCTGTGTTGTAATCTTGTACTGATCTATAGAACATTTCAGAATACTTCGTTAACATATGTTGGATGATATTATATTAGCACAATATAAAACTGATAGTTTCTAGTGACAATGTTTTGTATTTCCACTGCAAATGTTGACCTCTCTCAACTGTTAGAATAAAAATAGCACATTATACTATTTTCGTTCTTGGAATATAAAGATTCTCTTTGTTGATCAAACAATAATCTTCCTTTAGGATTGTAAAAGTTTTATCTAATCATACGTTAAATTCATAAAGATAAAGTCTAGCAGATAATCGAATGACTGACATCGTATACTTAGGAAAAAGTTCCAAGGAGACAGAAAGCTTTTATAAAATTTTCCGTTTCATTGATTGTCTGAAGCTTGAAAATTTCCTTGTTTTTCTAACATTTAATATTTACGTGTTTATTTGTCAGGTTCCAGTATATCACACAGAACAAGCATGATGGTGATATTTTAAAAATCTTCATCGATCTTTTTCTTTGGTGATCAGTTCAATAGAATATTTCTGACTTCATTCATAATTAACTATTAGAATATGCAGAAAAATTAACACAGTTATGAACTAAAGAAAATTTCATACGTTTCGACTGCAGATCTAATATTTGATTATCTCTACATGACATTCGTAGATATCAAAATGATAGAAAATTAGCAGATCGAAACTTCTTACCCTGTAAATATTAACTAACAACTCTCCATAAATATTATTATGCTGTGTACAATTAATTTTCTTATAGTCAACGAAACTAGTGATGTAGACGAAGAAGATGGTTTGGCTCGTTTACCATTTGCTTTACAAGATATTATTCGAAAAAAAGCGAAAAAAAATAAAAACGCTAAATCTTATTTACTTCAAATTCCTCGTTATCCAGCATTGTGTGAATTTCTTCGTGACAGATCACGTACGTCGTTTGATCATCGTCCGAGTGAAAGTCAAGTTCGTCCACTTATCGCAAACCATTTAAGTCAACAACTGGCAAATGAAGCTAAAATCCGTATGCGTTTACGTGATGAATTACGTGAAATACATCGATCATTCATGAGAACATTCATGAATGATCCACATGCAACCGGCGCTAAAATATCTTTTCATAAACATAGGCGACTTCATTTCAAAAAGAGTCCTATATAAAAATGGATATATGCAGATTTCTTTTATCTTTCACTTAAGATTGTTCTTTTTTTGCTATTTTGTATAAATGATCAATTGACTTATTCTTATAAAAATAAAGATATTGAAATTATATTGTGAGTTGAAATGAGTTTGTTTTGTAGTTCTGAAATGCGCCTAATCAATAGTGTAATCTTTCCTTTTTTCTTATTATTTTTTTTTCGACACAAACAAAACGAATCAATATAATAAAACAAAGAAGAAATCACACTTAATCGTTAAATTACTTGACTTTAGTGAATGATGACAATTGTTTCAAGATGATTGCATTGATTTGAATTCTGATAGTTATTATCGATGGTCAGCAAAATCATATTGAAATATGTTGCTATCACTAACGCAATTAATCTTTGTTTGTAATTGACGTCAGATAAACTGAACAGAGATTAGTTATTTCTGTCAATCACACAGGAAATTTCCTATTCAAATAAAATTACTATTCAAGACAAGGACGGATAAACAAATTGAAGCGTTCAATTATTTATTGTAATTAGATGTTTTAGACCATAAAAATGTCTAAATTTTTAATTAAGAATGATTAACTTAATTTTCTACGATCGTACAAAGCGAACGAAAGATAAGAAGGTCATTGTGTACTTTCTATCTTATTCATGCTCAATAGATAAGAATCGGATGAGATGTAGATTTGCGTCTTTTAGAATAGGCTCTTTGTTTAAATCAATAGTTTACTGAATACATCTTAACGATAGCTGGATTTAATTCAAAATGGAAATCAATAAACAAACAACCTAATTTTCAACATAAAAGAAAAAATTTCATTTACTGTCGATCGATTTTTTATAATTTTGCTTTTATGTGTTATGTCATAAAATTTATGCTGAACATCGCATAGCGATGAGAAAAACTCAGTTTTAAATTTCGAGGCAGGGTTTAGATAATGAGTTTCATTTGAGACTCATTTATTAAAAGATCGATTTTGTCAGTCGTATTCAAAAATACATCGAACTTAACAGAATGTAATTTTTTGTCTTTTCTCTAATCAAAAAAATAATTGTAAATCAAATAAATAACTTGAGCATTATATTTCCGTAAAATAAACCACTATTTTTTTACAAAGAAGGTATACCAAATGAAAAAGATACAGAAATTGAATTAACTGTTCTTTAGAAACAGAAGGAAATTTTAATACAATGGCAACGCTAAAACAAATAAAAGCATATCGGTGGAATTGTATTATTGAAATGCAACGATTGTGGGCGTATATAAAGCTGAGTCAAGTTATCTATTGACTTGCCATATCTTCTTGTGTCTTGTTTTTTCATTGTTACTAACTGACGAAGTGTAATGAAAAAATAAAAATAAAATAATAGAGATTCGAAATTGAGTCTAGCTAGAGTATATCGACTACTTGACATGAGCCAGATATTTCGGGTTTAATACACATGTTACACATTGGACATGTACAATTTCGTTGTAACCATGGTGATAAACAACGCTTATGGAATGCATGTTCACATGGACAAACAGCTATTTCTTCATCTTGATAAAAGTCATCAAAACAAATAACACAACTCTATATAATATAGGAAATATAATTTTTTCTTTTACGTATAAAAAGAAACAGTTGAAAGAAACTAAAGAGTACTAACGGAATTTTTGACTTTGCATCGCAGGTATTGATCTTTTCGGTAGCCTTTTTCACGAAAAGTATCTCGTCTAAGTCTAGAAATTTAGGAATTAAATTATCGCAATTTTCTTTGTTTAATGATAAATCAGAATATTTACCGCCAAAAATAACAACAAAAACATAAACTTAAACATAGTGTGGTCAAACCGACCCCAAATATTGGCAATGAGACGGTATTAGGTATTGATGTTAATAAACCCATCTTCTTTTGATTTGTTTGTAAAAATTAAAAATATGTTGAGCAACATATTTTTTTCTTGTCGTAATGCCACCAAGAAAAAAAATAAAATATTACATTGATGTCGTTCTTACATTTAATTATAGTTATTATTTATTGTGTTTATCTCTTTTTTTTTCTTCTCTTCTTCTTTCCGTCTCTTCTTCTGTCGCTTACGGAGAAAACACAATTGGATTGGTTTGATTAATAATTAAAAGAATTGCAACTTTAAGTGTACATTGAATACATAGATTCTAAAGTCTTGTGTTCAAAATCATCTCAACTATGACTTATAACTGGTAAAGAAAAAATATATTGCTTTCACTTCGACTTCGGTTATAAGAGACAGCATTTGTTTATTGGTGACATCTATATATCATCGTATATATGTTATTCTAACGTCAGAAATGAAATCATTCATTCATGAAATCTTTATTATGATATAGGTGAGGGTTAATTGGTGCAATAGACTTATACGAGGTTTTCTTCTAAAGCATAGTAGATTTGGGCTATGAATCTCTGGACCATTTTCACTCGAGGCATTTTTGAAAAAAGCCAGTACAAACCTTCAATTCACACTATGTTTCCGTTAATTGTGAAAGTCAACAAATACAAGAATACAAAAATAATGAAAGTGAACCCTAAATATTCAAAGGCATCTCTAAAGAATTTTTTACGTGATCATACCGTTCATAATTGACGATATTCTATGACAGGTAAACGTTGAGGAATTTGTGCTAAGATTATCAATGTAAGCGTTCCACTGATAGAACATCTAGTCATACCATAGAGCAACAACAATTGCTCAGTAAGTTAGTGCATCAATATATGGATGTAAAGGTATGGAGAGCGTAATCTTCAACGATTGTTGTAGTAATGCTTCCAGTCTATACAACATAATCTTTCGTTATTAGAGCACAAAATCTAATTTCAAATGTCAGAAGTAATTCGATGCTAGCTGAGTTGTCTTTCCTTTCACAATCTGACTTTTTCCTAACTTGCTTTGTGTCAAGTTTGAACCAAGGTATATCCTATCGCCTTTATTCTAATAAAATTTTTCGCAATCGTATGATGACTTTGTTTTCTTTGTATCTCAAATTTAATTATTAGTAGGATGCTTGAATTGAAACCCAATAATGTTGAAAATTTATTTTGATAATCAATAGTTGTCAGAAAACTCTTCAAATTCAATTTGAACATATTACGAAGTTTCATGATTGTCTTTACCGCATGATACTAACTATCAGCAACATCAGCATAATCTACACAGATGGTTAAGTTATTCTTTATTCTCTGATTACAATGATCTTCTGCTATTTATGTTATATCCTGAATGAGTTGAAAATCATTACGATGAAAATATCACAACTTCACATATTTAGAGAGCTGTCTCTAATTTTTCTAATACATTAAAGTTCAATTATTGTAAGTGATTAAACTGGAATACTCTGAAAGAACATACCGATTGTAATCAAAGAAAATCTGTTCTTGAAAGATGTGAATATGGGCAATCAAAGTTCTTTACTGTTTGTTCTTCTTCTTCTTCCCAATCCCCTCGGAAGTAGTTCTGAACCTATTCATGTGTGACATCATTCATCAACTGTCTTTCAGCCCTTTTTTCTGAATTATATTTTCTGGATCTTGGAAAAAGTACGAACTAATGACCTTTCGTAAATTTGAAAATCTTAATGATACCTAATACAAACAAAAAGCCAAATATTCATTGGCGAAAGTTCATCTTATTATGGCGTATGCGTCGTTTTATTGATGGCTTGAAGTTTTAATTAACTTATGATATGCGCATATGCATGATTTTCAATATTAACATCGAATAATATAACATAGATTTTGTTTCCTGGCAAACTTCTTTGTTTTGATATTTTACTAGCAAAAGTTTTGAGGTTACATAAAATATAATGCATATGAGCTATGCTCATGTCTTTTTCTGCATGAAGTACAAGAAAAAAACTATTCGATATAACTCCTTTTCTCTATTGAATCTATTTCGATGAATGAGAATCATCGACGAACAATCTTCACCAATGCAATTACATTAGTTGGTTTCTAAACAAATTCTTGTAATGCTAAATTTAATTGTGTATCATTATTAGTAATTGATTGACGTAATATTGTTCTAGTCTATCATGAAACTTAGAAAAATATTACAGATACAACTTCTCACTTGTCCTTGTTTTCTCTTCATTGTTGATTAAATATCAATTTGAAATATGACTTGAACATAATAATCTGTTTCAGTAAATCATTTGCTTCCACCTTCAGGGACAATGTCAGAGAGAGAGAGAGAGAGAGGAATCCTTGGTATGAACATGTCATAAAACGAATGTAGATATTTGCTGAGTTAACTGCTATGTTTGTTTAACGTCGATACATTGTTCTGCTTGAAAATTGAACAACTGAATCGATGATAATTATTTGGATATTCTTTTCGTTCATGAACACGATTTGCATACTTCCCGATTTCAGAATACAATGAAGTGTAAGCAACCATAATGCTATCGTAAGTTTATGATGAACGGATTTTTCAGCTTCAACTAGCAGTAATCGTCTAAAAATCGATGATTCTTTCGTTATTGATAAAGTCAATTACATGTAATATAATATTATCAGAAAAGATGATTATTTCTAACTTTGTGTTAAGTTACTTCTAATCCGTATTCAACTCAAGCATTGTCTAGTGATTATATTGAAAAAAGGTAATCGCTCATCAACTATGTGATAAATGCGAAGCGGGTGATAATGCCACTCAAGTATGATCAAAATGGACAACAGTCATCGTTTGCTTTCTGTTCGTAAAAGATTCGAAAAAGTGAAACTTAGGAATCGTAAGTAAAGAGAAAGTGTCATGTAATCCTAGCTACCAAATCACAGTAATATATCCTATACACTATGCTTCGCGTTTACAAGCATATGAATATCACATAAAGTCCATATCGATTTAGTGCTATTGAGGTGTTCACTACTACAAAAGTATTAGTCAGGTGTTTATGACTACATTACACATGAAGTGCACGTTTTGTGTTTGGACTCTTTAAAGAGTGTAACACTATTTCAAAAATAGTTTGTAATCTTAAAATAAGGTTTTCAAAAATTTTTCTATATGAAGTAACAAACTTCAATTGTGTTGCATGTTGATAAGATTACTCAATCAATTCATTTAGTGTGCTTCTTATCTGAAAAATTCCTAGCTTTCATCTTCGTTGTACGTAGGATGCCGGAAAACATTCATCGCTCTTAGACAGATTTGCGGAACCACTCTGAAAAATATGTCAACAGAAAGCAGACTTCTTATTTGTTCAAAACTAATTAATTTCTTTACTATTTTAAATATATAAAAACATACTTATTATAAAATATAGAGCGGAGAACTTAGGAAACACAAAGTTCATTCATAAACGATGATTTGAAACTTTTTTTGCCACAAAGAATTCGTGGAACCATAACTTGGATATGATGATCTCGAAGATCCCAAATCTTCCTTCTTTCTTTGTTTGTTATCTCTTTTGTTAATAGAACGCTACCCAGTGTTAGCTCTGATTTAGGGGATGTCAATACTTAGAGCTAAACTTTATTATATTAAATATATCAAATGAGCTTACATCAAATAATTGATAATGTAGCTGGTTCAAACAGGTATTTG
>OENT01000910.1:0-64380 GCA_900239685.1 Rotaria macrura
TTTGATCATCATCAACATACAAACCGCATGGGTAAGAGAGTTGATTGGTTGAATTTCCTTGTCCAGTTCCTCCAGCCACAGTGGTGCCATTTCGTTGCCATTGAGCATTGACAGAAATATTAGGCATCACTACAACGAATGAGGAAAGGAATCGTCATCATCGTCAGAGAAAGAGTTGCGAAGAAAAAATTGTCCTTCAAAGGGTAGTCACTGGGAGTGTTGATAATTATTTCTTCGCTAGTAGGGTCTAAGCCATAAAAAGTTTCTGTTCGTGCTTGCAAATATTTCTTCTAATGAAAGAAAGGCCTTTTGCTGAAACGAGTTGATTTCCTTCGTTCGCACAGAACAAAAAACATTTTTTTGACCTATCTGCACGAAAACCTCTATGAAGTTTGACGGAAGGTAATCGGGGTCCAGGAACTCGAATCTGTGATTAGTTTTTTCGAAATCTGACTTTTTTAGTCGTTGAATAAAACCTTTTACGAAACAGTGTTACACATGCCTCAGATCCTTAGATAAAACTTCTGCAGCTCGCTCAATTCCGATAACCGAGTCAATGCTTGAGACGAACAAAGCAACGATCAAACAGAGCTTCTGGCTAGATGACTGGATATTTTTTACAGGGGAAGTATTTCTTCGGTTTTCATGGAAGTAGTATTTTCAAAGAAGCCTGGTAAACAGGGTTGCCACCTCATGAAGTCTAAAAAGCGGAAACTATCAAAAAATGCGAAAAAACGCAGAAACCTACAATTTTGCTGATTTTGTTTAGTTTTATATAGTTTTATGAAGTAAAATTCGATCTGGATGAAGATAATTCATGAACTCACATGCATCTCTTGAGTTCGGTACAGTTTTTTGTTTTTCTGATTGTAGCATTATTATTGCTGTTTTCAATTTTCATCGATGTTTTGATTCACAATTATGCTCTCGTTATGCATTTGTTTTAAGAAATTTGTTGAAATTTTCTTATTTATGCTTTTTTCTGCGTCAATGGATCACAGAAATACAATGGGTCATCAGAGTTAACTATTGATTGAAAGTAGAATGGTGCTTTAACTTCATTAGTTTGAGTTGAAAACAATCTTTCTTTCATAGGAAAAGTTTTAATGTTCTTCCAGAAAGTTAGCAGATTGACTAATAATTGTGATGACTGACCCTGTACCTCAGTGATCACGTGTTATTGAACAATAGCAGGCTTTTCTCTATGCAAAATTGTGAAGAACCACATAAAAGTCTTTTATCTGGAAAAGCAAAAAAAAGCGAAAGAGGTGGCAAGACTGCTGGTAAAAGTCATGTAGATTTTTTTAGGCCATGAGGATCTGTGTATATAGTACACTAATTATAATAATTGAATGGCTAGTCGCGACTCACGACTCGCGAGTGGCGCCTCATAGGAACACTGACGAACGACTGGCCGATAAACAGAACATTTTGCAAAGAGAACCTTTCGAACCATTGAAACTAATTGAGTAACGGTGTATCATTCAGGTCTATTCGGTTATGGCTATTCAATGAGTGAGAATACATCTGAGAAAATATTAAGTTTTAATATGGTCCCTAGATTGTGAAAAAAAAACGTTATAGCGCAGCTACTCTTTGACAATGACAATATATCATTTTTTCAAATCACATAATGAACATCAATCAATGATTGTAAACCAGACAGATCACTGGGTGGAATCTAAGACTCTGAAGCTAACCATGTTATTGTGCTTTTACCACATTGTGCTTCTTTCAGTATAGTGCTTTGCAACCGAAAAGGTCGCATTACTTGTAAATTCTTAGCGATGAGTACTTATGGAACGATCTGTAAAAACTTTCCTGTTTATCATTCGAAAAAAGTGAAGGCGATCGTCTTTGCAAACCATTGGTGTAAGTTCTTGCTGATATCTATCATATTGAAGAAAAAACTAAGAATTCTTACATAAGGTCTTAGTCTAAAAATCTATTGAATTTAGCTTGCTAGTTTTAGCATTAAGTCATTTTTGAAATATATCATAGAAACACTGAGGATCTTGCGGAAATTCTCAGAAATTTTTCACCGAGTATGATTAATTGCGAGGCTCTACGCAAGTTTCACTATATATAATACTAAAGGCGAAATGAAGGATGCTAGAAGCGTGGTCTGTGAATGTAGAAGCATTGTCAAGGATACTGGAAAAGTTCTCTGGACTGCTAGAATCATCTTGCCCGTTTGTTCCCACCTAAATCCTTCNATACTAGAAGGTCCCATAATTAATTAAATTTTTGAAAATTAGGAATTTTCATTAGTGTATCTACACCAAAATATTGCTATTTTTCAGGATTTTCAACCAGTACATCTGAAAACAATGAGTTAAACATTACGCATGAACTTGCAAATTCCTGAAGATCCTTATTTCAAATCCTCAACGTTGCTTAGGTTTTCTAAAAAACGTTTTGAAAGTAAACATTGCACAAAAAAGAGAGCATAATACAAGGCTGCCCCTCCCCTCCAGAAAAATTTTTACGATTCAACATAATGGAGGACTTCGGGTCATTTATTATTGGATTGAGGGAGGAGAGGTTAGAAGAATAATATGGTATCCTCGAAGGATCATTTGGGACACTTTTGTGACAATCTGGGATGCTCTGAGATGCTTGAAGCTTTTCCTGCGATTCTTGCAACATCGTGTAGGACGCTAGAAGCATCATCTGTAGTTTCATAGGTGAGTGCACAGATAGTGAAGACGTTCTCTTATAAATTAGAAATATTATCAAGAAAGGTCCAGGCTTGACGGGGTGTGAGAGATCCATTTGATCCCATTCAAGTCGACAGACAGGAAATGGGAGATAGTTGACCTGTAAATGGAAGTATGTTGGATGCCAAAGGCGTTCGCTGAAACACTGCGCGACCAACATTGGATGGCAGAAGCAATCGTGGGCTTTTGCTACGTTCTGTACCAGAGACGCGAAAGGGACAACCTGGGATGCTGATGGATGGAAAGTAAGTGTTGGTGTGACTGTTTGTCAGTTAGTCGAGCACAAGTACGCCAGGTATTGAGGATAAGAAGAACGTTTGTGGCACACTTAGTATGATTCTGAGAGTCTGGAGTTCCAACCGAGGATGGAAAATTTGAAAGGAAATGATATCAACATTCGATTTAAACAAAGAACAACGAAAATCTGATAAAAACGAGTCGAAATTTCGAAGAAAAATAAAAACTTCAAAGTAAATGAACATGTAAGATTTTTGTCTTTAAGATTCTTGTGGCGATTTCAGATTTGAAACGTACTATACTACTTGATATGGAACAGTTATAGTGCGTTAATGTGAGTTTGCTTCAATTGAAATTTAGTTCAATTCTTCTAGGAAATGATTTCAGCTATATCCCAGGGATAGAGGTTTTATCTCAATTTCCATCTCGGTCACGGGTCGCAAAACTGGGTGTGGGAGGACATCGTGCAATAACCGAAATATTCAGTTTTTTCCAGCAATAAAATCAAATTTTTTCAGCATTGTACGCTTTTTTTGCAAGATTTTCGAAACAAGCAATTTAACCCCGGAATATTTGATTCATCGTACTGCCACTGATCTTGGTTAATATTCAATTGAAAAAAATTCAATTACAAGCAAAAATAGACGATAGAAAGGATTCTATCTTTACGGCATTCGTCTAAGTACATAGTATTTTCTCGTATATCTGAAGTTGTACAAACATAAAAAGAAAAGTATATGCATATCTGTTGCGTAGTATTGTCATACAAAATCACTACGTTGTATGGGATCCTTGTTTTATGAGAATGTGCGTTATTTGAAAATATATAGAGATATTTCTTATTTTCTTTTTATTTTCTCATGAATTCTAATGTTAAAATAACTTGCATCCTAGTTGTTTTTTTTCACATTTTTTACCAAATAAATATGTCTAATGAAAAAGTATCACAGAGAAAAAGAAAGATTTTGATAAAACTATGGGAATATTATTCAATTGATATTGGTCACACTTGACAAAGATATCAATTGAGTGCAATGCGATTTCAATAATTAGTTAAATGTTACGTTGAAAAATGATGTCTTTTCTGTGTGCTCAACTTGATGCATATAATCGAAAAATAAGAAAAAAATTAAAACACGTCCTGAACAGTTAATAGATAGATGAAAGCTTGGCATTACTGATAACATCTTTGGAACAGTTGAGATGTATATAAAATGTTGACCGAAACACTACCAATCGAAAGACGAGCTCGCATTCAGTCATTCCTTTTCGGTTACCGATCTCATTGTCAATCTATTAGAACTCACAAAAAAAAGAAAAGCAATGAAATGATACATAAGCGAAAGAGTCATGAAAAATTAGACTTCTTAGAAACGTAAAATTGTCAATCGACGCAAAACTATCTCATAAATCAGTATTTTTTTCAAATTTTATTTTAACGTCTCAATCATAAAATTTATATTTTTAAAATTACTTCTTTAATGTTGTAGAAGGGAAGGAACAATAGAATAAACTAGTCTCTGTTTCAATACATAATGCATTGATTTGTTTATCTTTGAACAAAACCATGGGACTGTAGATCGAGAATGCTTATTTAATGTTTACATAATATCAACAGATCCTATTCAATTAACATAGTTTGTTCGTTTGGAAGATGATGAAAAAGAAGAGTATAGCTTATTTTTCTTTGGTATGACTGTTACACATCGGGCATTCACTTGTGTCTACTTCTCCTTTTTTTGTTAATATAGAATCTTCAAAAGTTACAAAAGATTAAATTAGCGATAGATCCTTCCTGGAATACGAGTAATAAGATGATAAAAAACATTATCACAAAATTTCTAAGATCGAAGAAATAGCGATTAGAAAACAGGAAAGGAGAAAATAGAGTACGATTACATTATTGATATCAATTTGATTCTTTATATTTCGTTTGTTGGCTTATTTGAAGATTAATTTTTTCGAAAACAAACAAAGTGGTCTTTCATCAGAGATCTGATTTAATCGACTATACTCTAACCAAAAAATCGATTAATCTGATATTAGCATATTGTTGAATACAATATAATAATTGATTAGAATCTGTCTTGAGGTATTAGAAAACAATAAAAAATACTATAATGAATAAAACTATAATAACGGATTAGAAAAGACTAACATCAATGAAAATCTAGTTTTAAAGTCGAAAAGATCAGGTTTCAATATTGTCATCGATTTTCAATTAATGAAAATAATCGCTCTTATTTTGTGTTTTTCGTCACTTACACAGTTTTTGCAGCTCGAAACTAAAAGCAATCAATTGATTAGCGAATATTTTCACGCGTAAAAGTTTAAGCTAATGCATGATTATTTTCAAGAAGTTCCAATACTCACAAACACGTTTCACTCTTTCCATTCAATGATTCATTCGACCTTATTTAACTCGTGATCACTATGATAATAAACTTAAAATCAGGTTCGAATAGCAAAAGATCGAAGTGATGGTGAGATTCCAAAGTCTTCATTTTGTCAAACCGAACTATCAAAAGAAGCATTATCGTACATCTCACTACAAACGAGATATAAAATTGGAATTTTTCTTTTATCAACGAAAAGCATCAGACGCAGATGAATTTAACAATCATGCTTTCTCTCTTCTTTGTCTCGTTGTGTTGCTAGCTTTTGAAGAAAGAAATATAACCGAGATATTTCAAGAAAAAAAATGATAGCATCACTTTTCAACTATAAGTATTGTTGTTCAATCACTGGCTTCAAACATACTTTCTACGATTTGAAATGAAGCTATTCTTCTTTTCCATTTTCAATTATCGAAATCTTTAGTCTGCAGTGATCGAACTAAAAATCCTGTATTTTAATAATTCTTAAAACACGAATACGTTTGAACGCGGTGAAAACCTCATCAAATATGCCACTCAAATGGGTACAAGTACCGTTTTTTATGGATCTTGTCTAGCTGGGCAACTGGGAAATAATGAAATTTCTTTGCAAGAATGCTTCACTAAAAAATTGTGAGAACATTTCCAAATGATCTCTGATACCTAATGCACATCAATTTTAGGAATCTTCATTGTGGTCGTGTATGGTTCCATGTGGATGTTTTCAACAAGCCAACTATACTATGAATCCTTGCAAGATACATCCCATTCATTACTAGGATCTTGATTGGAGAACATAAGGATTCCCTTAAAAATTTTTACTAAACTCCCGTCGCTGTGTGTTGGAGTTTCAAAAGGATTTTTCTTTCGCTAATTTCACGATGCCAGATCTGTGATTTTATTAAAATCTTCATAATATCTTGATGATAATATTCAATTAGAATGCCTAAGGATCCTTCAGTAGCTGGATTTGTTACAGTTCGTATTAAACACTTATCTTCAATTCCGATCGCTGTATGACATTATGACACTCGAAGGAACAGCAGATAGAATGAAGATCCTGATGCTAGGATCTAATTGAGAGTTGTATTTAGATCACTGAGACGAGGATGATCTTAGCATTTATTAAGAAGAATTTTCTGCACAAATTATTCTGCCGAGTGTCCGTCGTGGGTGGGGGTTGGTGTGGGTGTGGACTCATCACATTAAACACATGAGTGATTGTCTCTTTCTACATCCACACCCATGCTCACAGATATTAATACGTATTCATGGGTGATTCGCAAAAATCCGTCGAGGTTTTTCTTTTTCTCTAAGTAATAGTTAAGACTGAGTATTTTCAAGGATTTTTTTAAGGTCTACTTGCTAAATTCCTTTGTCACAAGTACAAGGGAGAATGTTATATATACTTACTTTTGTTCTTATCAATGTCTGTTCGAGAAAACTATATTTCTCGGTTTTCAGAGGGTTGTCTTTTACTACTGTAATTCTAGTTGATGATATACTTCAAGATACTGAAAGCAGGAACTTTTCCCTATGAGATTGGATGGATTCCAGTAAAAGAGATTACCAATCTTTTATCTAGATCTTCAACAGAACATCGTATAAAAATGCTAAAATGATTTCTATGAGTCTTGGAAGGGAATCTATGAATTAAAAAGCAGGAATATGCCAATATCAAACACGGGAAAATGCATAAGAGATTCTATCAAAATATTCATATAAATCTCAGCAATTACTTGTAGTACGATCTTCACTTTCAGCTAATACCTCTTGGAATCTGTCTAAATGATCTGCAGCAATGAAAATTGCGAGTCTTTGAAAGCTGTTTGTAAGTGCAAGTGCAAGTGATAATATGGCAAGGATAATATCAGGATTCAATTAGAATTGTTACAAATACGTCGATGAATTCTTAATAGGATGAATGAAAATTCATGCTGCAAAGATTCGTTGGAATTTTCGTTAAAATCTCTTCCTGAAACGAAAACTAGGGATCTCGACAGGAGCCTTTTTAACACGTTGGGTTATATCTGAAGAGGATCTTTACATAAAAAGCTAAGGAATCAATAGGAAACCGTGAGGAGTTCGTTAGAAACTGTCAGCAATTCTTTCTAAGGATTTTTGCAGCAGGGACAAAATATTAATCGATATTTATGAAAGCAGGAGTTGACTCGGAGGAGAATTGTACAGTATTCTAGAAAAAGTTATGTAATTGATTGATAGAGAGGAGTCTATCAATCAGACATGAAACCATTACTGTACCAGGCGGTTTTCATCGTTTTTTCCAAGAATCTCTACCGCATAGAAGCTAGACGATTTTTGTGACACAATCAGAAAGGATTTCAGAGATCGTCGTGGACCATATATCATTAATGCCGGATTAGAATGAATGGGCTACTTGCTTATCGCAGTTCGAGGATATCAAGAAACATTTATGAACAAAAGCGCCCGAAAAGAAATGGCAAAAAACAAGTCTCATAGGATAAGAAACAATACTATATTGTACTTCAACTTTTGATCTCACAGAGATCGAGCTAACAAACTTTTCCGTTTGTAGCGATTCTCGGGTTTTTACCGGTCCAGAAATATGAGTACAAAATTGTTTCATTGACAAATTTCTTGTTGGCATCTAAATGATAGCTCCAAATTTTGAACACATCCTTGCTCATAGTATAATCAGGTCTCAGAAATGACGACTGTGTTCAATATGATCAAGAAAATCTAAGCAGCAATAAGATATTATGTCCAATGTGAAGTAAAGAGTTTGTTTTAAACTTTGAAGGTCATTTTTCTGAACTGCTTTATCCGACACTCAGGCGATCTCAATTGCTAGTGACTTCAGTACAGTCGTCTGCTACAATCATGTAGGAAAAATATTCCATATTGCTGTTCATTTTTCCCCATGTGCTACCTCATGTAACTATGCTAATATCTAGTTATTAAGAAAATAAAAAATATGAAGCCTAACATAAAAATCAAAGTTCCTCTCTCATTGTGCCTTGGTATCGGCAGAAGAATAGTTATGCAAATTAAGAAGTCTTCGATTTGCGATAAGTAATATGATTTAAAATACGACAAGATCACAATTATCAATTATCGTTAAGATTTTATATCACTGTGGAAGAAAAATACACTAAACTAAGTTTCTATGTTGTTGAATGCCCAGGTCAATCAAAACGGCCGCCGTTACAGTATCGTAAACGGTCGTTTTTACACCGTATACCACGGTTAAACGACCGTTTTAAGCCGTATTATGGCGTTTTAACAAGGTCAGTATTACGGACGTACACGGACACCGTATATACGCCGTAAAACACTCGTAAAGACAGCGTAATACTATCGTATTCTATATAACATACGGCCGTATTACTGACCTTGTTAAAACGGGATAATACGACGCCGTAATGGGCCGTGTTTTCATCGTATACGACCGTTTACGGATCGTTCTGTTTGACCTGGGTGTCAGTTGTTGTGGATTCTAAGATAAAAGGTTTGGAGAGAGTTTTTCTTTCATTCTTACTATTACTAAATGCAGATACAACGGACTAAAGTACAAGTTTCTACTGTTAGAAATAACAAAAGTTAAGAGTTTCACACTCTACGACTTACAAATGTACTAAAACACTTCTTAAAATAAGTAGATTGCAAATTGATAGATTTAAACAGACCCGCTTTCGTCGCTTATGTCAATCATTTCAACCGATTCCAATCCTGTTGCATTAATCTAGTCCCACATATCCTATGTTTGAGCTCTTAGTTACAACTTACTAATCTTCAATAAAATAATCTTATGTTTTTTAAGTTACTTCGATATTTTATACATTTTTATTGATCAATGTGAATGCAGACGTCAGAGGATATGCCTCAATACATTTATGTACGGGCTAAGTAGTCTTATAGTTGATTTGTGTCGAGTTAGTGTCATGCATTCAAAGCCAATTACAATCAAAATTTTCTATGAACCTATTCCAGCTTTTCTGCTTAATGGTGAACTGTAAAGCTTGGATCTATCTTACAGCATTTGATAATGCAATATGAAGTTTTTCCCGAAAACGAAGAAGGGAATTTATGATCTTGCCGCCCAAAGCTATGAATGAAATATTTATAAAAAAAAGGAACTTTTCGGCTACATTCGGACACTGCTGTTACGATTATCTGAATTCAAACAGCGGAAGGATAGTACCGATCTAAAGAAGAAAGCTCATTTTTATAGCCTACGGTTTGAAACTATTTCAAATCTATGTAAATACAAAAGCACTTTTTTGTTAAAAGAATTATATTTAGTATAGTATGGAATGAAAAGAAGGAATGGAATTCGATTGTAGATAGTAGCAAAGGAAGCAAACTTCGATAGTGAGAGAAAATAGCCAACATGGGCAGAAGTTTGCTTCAATTTTTTTTCTTATCATAAAGATTGAATTACGCATTATATCAGATCACTGGTTGTTTCAATGCCACCTTTATTTAGCCGAGAGTAATTTTGCCTCCAGAGGAACTACACATACTGGATTAAAACTATGACTCCCCAAGATCCAGAAGCGTTTATTTAATGCTTACCTTGTTGATGAGTAGTGGTTGTAGTTGTAGTTGGAATTGTAGTGGTAGTTGTTATTGTAGTGGTAGTTGTAGTTGGGATTGCAGTGGTAGTTGTAGTTAGAATTGTAGTGGTAGTTGTAGTTGTTATTGTAGTGGTAGTTGTAGTTGGGATTGCAGTGGTAGTTGTAGTTAGAATTGTAGTGGTAGTTGTAGTGTTCAGTGCTACTTATTATCATAGAATATTCGGGTAAAGAAAGAAGATAATTTAGGATGTGACGTAGAATATGATATAGAACTCGAAACACTCAGGCTGTTGGCGAAGTCTTAGGAATTCTTCAAATTACAACGATAGTCTCTAATGCTTTGCTAATCGCGTTAGTTCTTTTCGAATATCGATCTTCGATCGAAAATTTTTGTACTCATTGGAGACCAAACCGAAGTAAAACTTTCAAGAATTTCCTTCAACATAATTCGAATGACTCAAATCAAAATGGAGCAGATTGAACGAATTTGAGAATAACTGACATATTCCAATGCGTCTGCTCTCTTCATTTTGAGAAATGTTGGGAAAAAATCAAGCATTTGTACAACGGCAGCAAAAAAATTGTCTCATCTAGAATACTATAGATTTTTTGACTAATACGTTCAAGTATCAGTTTAGAATTAGCAAAAACAATCAAAAGGAGGAAAATACGATGGAAACCTTATTCTACTCGAATCGTTTAGTTCTGTTCTATTTGTGAATATGAGGAAAGATGTATGTGCACTGGCTGCTGTTGCCGTAGATGATTGGTGTTAAAAGTATGAAGTGGGTAGGGTGTGAGTGTGAGTTTTGATCTTCTTTTCAGAAACATTCACACCATTATGATGCGATCTATGAATCTGTATAAGAACGACAGATCATTTTTTTAATTTTCATTTCAGTCTGTTGTTCATTAAAATATTTCCAATGTATTCAAGTGTTTGCCATATATATATAACTATGATATACTTTGTGCTTCCGATTAGTTGATATAATCCAGGAAGAGATACGACATGTTCATCGATAATTATCATTCAATTCATTTCCACCAGACAATTTTTGCCTTTCTCAAAGGTTTCTCAACTACCTGTCACTGTTATCATACAAATGTGAACTGTACGCGGAAGACGTTTTGGTTGATGAAGAAATAAGTTTTTGAAAGATTCGATTTTCAGTTTTATCTTTAGATCACTATTTGTTCTCACTTGCTATCGGTGGACAGATTCGTTGATCGATCATAGAGACCGGATAACAGACAGGAAGCGTATGACATCGAGGATGATTAACGCAAATATGGCCAGATTCATAACAACGATTATTTGTACGTTCACACGCAACTAGCTCAGAACAAGTCACCCATTGAAAGCCACAAATGCCAGTGTTAGGAGCACCTTCCATATGAAAACAGGCACACGCAGTATTCGACGAACATTGATCATATTGAGATATCCCATGACATATTTGAGATTTCACTAGAGCTGTCGATATACTAAATGAAAAGTAAGACATGCAAAACGAAGCAAAAATCGAATATGTGAATCTTCAAAGAAATATTGTTCAGGACTAAATCAATATGAAAATAATAGGTTTTAGAATTACCTGAATAGAACGAATACGAAACAATGAATAACTATTGAGACCATTGTTTGCGTATGAATACGATAGACTAGTGGCTGCACTTAACTTTATACTTAATCGATAGGTGATGCTTTTCGTTTTCGCCTAAGATAAAAATGCGCAAGGAATAATCATACGATACAGAGAAACTTGATATTACTCCTATACGTACCCTTACCTCAGTAATTCATTTTTCTCCAGAAAAGTAATCTTCATCGAAGAAAAAGAGTGCGATAAAAGCAACAGACGATTGTGTCTGCAATAGAAACAGTAAAACTGCTAGTGTCATCACTCTAAGCATGACTATTGTCTCTATAAACGATTTAACTGGCTAAATTCTAGTGTCTCGAGCAAACCATCACCCTTTTCGACCTTGTTTAAGCTTATTATCACAAGGATGTGGATGTTGGTAGGAGTGTGGGCAGCTGTACATGAAGATGTATGGGGATCTGGTTGTGGACGTGGCTGATTGCCAGTGCGAGTGTGGCTTTCAATGAACATCACCAACATCGACGCGGAGAAAAAACACCGAGACTCAGACCCAGACCAAGACCCCCCCCCCCCCCCCCCCCCATACCCACTCCAACATAATGCATATTGTACGTATCATAAGTTTAGTTAATAATTAAGAACCACGAAGAACTCAAGATTCTCTTAGCTAATTGAATTCATTAAGAATTAAAAAGCAAACATTCTATGTAAATGTCTTATGTACAATTAATTGTTTGTTGCAAACAATTAATTTTTAAAATAATTATATTTACACTCAAAGACTTCCTGATTACTTCCTCTGTTTTACAAAAGTCGTTATTTACGACCCATTCGAGCCAACAATGACTTTTGCAACAATTGTATGCTGTCTTCTTAATTTCTTGAATTCTTCGCGAATTTCTGGCAAACCAACTAATGATAAAAAGGGTGATGCAAAACTTGTAAAATATAGCAAATAAGGAACAATAATAGTAATGAATTGTTCACCAAATGATCTATCATAAAACTCTTGTCCTAAAATTAATACGACCTAAGGCATCCAAGTTATTAAAGCCATCCAACTTATGGCTAATAGTTGTAAAATCATTCGTCGATTTATTTTCACTGTATTTGCTACTAACACGATTGGTGACATTTTCTTTTTGTGCATAATAACATGAAAATCATCAGTAAATTAAAAACTAACAGAACGATGGTTGATAACATCACTCAAAGATTGTATCGTATGTACTTTGCACCAAAGCATTATAATAGCATGCTCCTCCACAAACAGATGCATACAAGTCATATTGATAATTCAATGTGTATGAAACAAATAGAATAAAATACGTGTACAAACCGAAAGTATAAGCATATATGAATACTAATGGGAAATAATGAAATAATAATATATGTTTTAGTATGTACTGTTTATGAAATACCAACAAGTAGCGTTCGATTGATGCATACATGGTTAGAAATAAAGAAAGTTCTTGAAGGACATAATCCCAATAAATCCAAATCGTCACACATATCCTAATGAGAGATACTCAAACGAAAATGGTAATTCTGTAGTTACTAATAAGAAATCACTGATCAATATGCATAAGATAACATGGTGATTGATGCGATTCAAAAGTATTTTTTTACGTAAACGACTCGATTAATAAGAAAACAGATCAAAACTGGAATAGCAAATGTGATTAATAATGACATCGTAATGATGCGTTGTATAAGACTCACTCTTGAACATTGATCTTCCAATACGTGCGTGTCATTGCTTGTTCGATTATTCATATCGATTTTAAGAATCTGTTGTATGAGATCATCTATTTGTCCGTAGAAATGCTATACTACCCCTAGTCAAACTTTTTTTTCCATGGTCTTGAACTACTTGAGTATCTTGATCAAGAAAGTCATGCGATATGGACACATCTTGAGGCAAGACTTGATGCCATTTTTAAAGCTCAAGTGCTTGAACTACTTGTTCCATCGCTGAACGTTCTTACCCACGCGCTTGATATCTTGGTCAAGCGTTTATGTTTCTTTGCTTAGGCATGTTTTATTCGCTTCAATACTAAAGTTTTTTTGTGAATATTTATCATTCATTCCGTGTAGATGTCAATAGTCGTCAACTGTTTAAAATGCAGAGTGCATATAAGCAAACACAAATGAAAAGATGAATAGTGTGACTGACTGATTCTATGTGAACAACTCTGACAAAGTATTGCCAACAAAGGAATTTACGAGTAAGAATTGATTCGGTATATTGAATAATGCCCAAAGGGTCCTTGTTCAGAAAACAAATGTAACGATTCGTAATGATTGAATAGCTGGGACTGGTCTCTGGAAGATTTTAGTAGCTTGTGAAAATTTTGGTAGTTTTTTCTTATAATTACTTTTCGTTTTTTTCTTTACTTTCATATTCAGAATCATTACACTTAGAATAAAATTTTACAATGTAAATAAAAAGACTATAGCAGGCAACCCAAAAGGAGAAAGTATATGTAAAGTAGATTTAGATATCCTCAAAGACAACGGGCATTGTTTATTATTGTGCATAAGTCTTTACTATTGTATCCTAGCTGATCGCTTCAACTATGTTCATTTGTATACTTTGCATGAGTGCAGTGCATGAGTTGCTTTGAACTTTGACACAACTCATGCAAGCATTCAAGTTCTTGTCTATGGAAAGAAAGTCATGTGATATGGACACATCTTGAGGTCTGTTCTTGGCAAGTGCAGGAAAAAAAAAGTTCGCCTAGGGACTCACAATCAATGAGAAGATTTTTGCATGATGAGGAATCTGTAGAGCACTCTTTATGGAACGCGCTTTCCACTGTAAGCAAATTGAACTTTTATGTGACTTCTTTCTTTCTAGTTGCATTAACATTGAAGAACAATTGTATTTAATTTGGCACCAAAACACAGCAACAATATGTTATATCTTTGAATGAGTATTATATCTTCTTAACATCAAACACAGAAAGAAAACTTCATCAGCATGAAAAAGTCAATCACAATCTAAAAGCCATAGATGTCCCTTAAGAAGTACTTGAATAGTTCAAGTATATCTGTAATTAGGTTTTTGATGAAGAAGAAAGAGACATCTCAAAGAGAAAACACAATGTTTAATTCTTGATTTTGTTGATCCTTGTGGTAGTCCCAACAACCGTAGTGGATATATCCGGAATGGGAGTTTGAAGCCATGTTCTTTGCAGAGATCAGTTGCACAAGCTTCAACACATCTAGTTATGCTCAGAGGTTGAAAAATATTGATGAATTTAGAACGCTCGTACTTTCTAATTATGTTTTATTTAAGACGTCAATTTCTTCGTTTTATATCACTACTGAGATAATCGTTGATATTGCTACATATAGAACGATTAGTTGTAGCTATGTTCCAGAGAGAAATCCGTCAATATAATTACAACAAATGTCTAGTTGCATTAGAGTACGATGATGACGAAATGAAGCAAGTGTGGAGTTCTATCATAACTGATCTTGCTAAAATTTGATTTCTCTAATTACTATAAATATGTTCGGTATTAAAGCATCGCATACTGAAATTGCATGAGTGGAAGACACTTGGTTTTTCATTGATTTGAAAAGTACGCTGACTATATACATAGATTGGCGTTCGAAAACTTCACATAGAGGTGAATCGATTAGACAAATCATTCACAACTTAGGTAGATAATGTTTCATGTTTTTAACTAAGCGTCTGGATGCGAGACGTGCTGTCTATGTATTTCTAATGTATGGCTCAATAAAATTCCACAACTACAAAAGCCGTTTCATATGATCTCGAGGGATTGTCTTATGCGTTTAGGAATCGCTTGTATGAAATCGAACATGATTTTGATAGTGACATTGTCAGAAATTTCTCCTCGTTTATTTTTTCAACATATATTGTGTACAAAGCTATATTTTCACCAATACAAAGTCAATCATGATTATTGAGTGTTGAACCTTTTGATTAAGTAATGGAGATTTGAAAGAATTTAGTGCAGCAACATTAAGTAAAATTCTTGAAAATTATTATCAACAAAGATTTTTGAACTTAAAAGTAGTTAATACTTCAATGTTTTATGAGTCTTCTGAAAAGATTATCATGATTAATAAAAATCCTAACACTATTTCGTTAAATGAAAAATCTCTTGAAGATCCTATTGATTGTAGTAGTTGACAAAGACATAATAGGATTTTTTGGTACGATATCAAATTTAAATAAAGCTCTGATCACACGCATAACAAAATATTATACAACAAAATAAGGCGGGTAATAATCTTGTTGCGGAAAAAAATGAAAATTATATGGTGAAGCTGACGGTTTAGCCAAATAGTTAGTGAATGTAGCTGGCGGTTGATATGTTGATGCTGATGGTTGTGCAACATTTTGATTGTCAGAACGATTTACAGTACTTTTAGAATGTTGAAGATGTTGTGGTTGCCGATCGCTTTGATTTAATTGTTCATCGAGTGAATAACGAAATTGCCATGGTTTCGATGATGACTCTCTTTCAATAATAGTCATGCTACAAAAATCAACTTTACCAGCTAGTTCAGCAAGTCGTTCAGGTCTCGGTTGTCCATTCATTAAATGTCGTGTTAACACTTCAAGACTAGGTGCATGTCCAACAAGCAATATCGTACCACCCGTTTTTCGATGTAATCTGATTATTTTCTTCATCGCCTCTTTCGATCGATCATAGTATTGATATTCATTTTCTAATAATCGAAGATTAGCCACTTGTGATCGATAATGTGTATCGACATTGTAACCACCATGAATTAATTCTTCATCAGACATAAAATTAATCGGTGATCTTGCATACCACGATGTACATTCGAATAGACCAAGTTCTAGACGTAATGCCACTTGTCCTGAATGATTGAATAGAAAAAGGAAAGACGAAACAATATACTATTGTTCAATGCATAGGAATTCTTTTTACCTTTACGACCCATGCCTTCAAGAATACGATCAGCTGTTTGAATACTTCGAAAAGCAGGCGATGAATAGCATGCCGTCACCGGTAAATTGTATCTAGCAAGAACATTGCCAACATTCCATGATTGAGATAAACCTTTTGCAGTTAATGGAGTGTCAACATCATAATCGAGACAATTGGCACGATGTGGTAATGAAGGTGGCATATTTGTATCAAACGGATAATAGCGACCAGTATTATCATAAGCTCGTTGCGTCCAACCACCACCATACACAACATCAACACGTTCTCCATGACGAATAATAATGAAACGAAGAGGGGGATCATCGCCTTCATTAGCAGAACCTTGTGCTGGACTATAATAACCAGATTCATCCTGAACTTCTTCGTCCACATCGTGTTTGGCTCCTTTACGTTTAAAAGAATTCCCAAAGAGAAGACCCGATGGGTCCAAATAAGCATTAAGTTTAGCGTACATCTTATTTATTCTGAAATGAAAAATCACGAGGAATAACGAATTCAAAAATATATCTTGCTCTTAAAATGTTTCTATCACATTGTCTGTAGGACATAAGTAAAGTGTAGTCACTCGACTATTACCTTCTATTTCTCATTTATTTTACATAATTTGTATACTAAGGAGAGAAAACGATAGGCCATGATAGCGACAGGTAGCCAGGTGGTGTAGGTATTTCATGTGTCAAAACAACGAGAGAAGAAAAAAGGTATCGAGGACGACTTCATAATGCGTGACTGCATTTTTTCCCTATCACTTAACGAATGAAAAGGAAAAGAAAAGTTGAAACGACGAAAGAATCAAATTACCATATCGAAAACTAATAGTCCTTGTTATATCAACATGTGAATCACCTGCTAACATAATTATGACTAAATAGATCCGAGCAATTCTAAGCTTTTCGCACGTGGTTAGAATAAAGAAAAACCACTTGATACACGTTTACAATAACTATACTTTGTAAAAGAATCAAGTACACGAACAGTGAAACTTCACACCCCTTTTTGAGTGCATTTTATAGTTGTTTTCGAAAAAAATTGTCGATTGAAGAAAAAGGTTTATTTTTAAGAATAACAAAAAAAAATAATAATTTTATTAATGGCGAAATGATATGTGACAAAAAAAAAGACATGTTAGTCGTTATGAACAGATGCAAGACGTCGACGACAACACGCTTGACAAAGTAACATATCAGCTAATGGATAACAACGTCGATCTGGTTCATCATTCAATTGCAAGGAACAATCCTGAGAGAACAAAAAAAAAAAAGTTAATCGAAATTATACTATTGAAATGCATACTTGACATTGATAACATTGTACATGAAAAGTTTTACCCATGGAAATAATGCGTACAGTTTCATTGGAGCCCTTGAAATCATATATAGGAGAAAAAACAATTTTTGAAAATAATCTTCTTACGTCTTCTGGACAAATTGGATTCGAACATTTATCACAACGAGGTCCGTAAGTCCTAAATATTAAACAATAGTATTTTGACTTACTTTCGACAAACACATTTAACTTACATATGATAATCATGTAAACAAAAAAGATTTTGATTCTTATCTGTTATAAATGGCACACCATCTAAACAAAGCGAACATTTTGAACATTTAAAACATGTCAAATGATACGATTGACCAAGTGCTTGTAAAACCTATATATTTAACGTAAATATTCATAGATCAATAGAAAATAAAACTACAATTCATACTGTATCAGTAATCAGATGACCACAAGCAATACAATTTTCGAGTGTTTGATGAAAACCTGTATACTAAAACATGCAACATAAATCAATTAGTTTTGATTTGAGAAAAGAAGAAAAATTATGTTATACCAAAAAATCTTCTTCACAGTATAATTGATCTTTAACAAAGAAATGTTTATTCTTTACTGATCGTCCACATAGAACGCATACAGCACATGAACTATGATAGATTTGACCAAGAATATCACAAGTATCATCTTGATTTACTATTGTTTCTAAACATTTTCGACAACGTTTGATCGAATATTCGTTTAGATTTGTTTCATGTTTATGATTGATTGATAATGAATTGAATTGACGTTCAAGTGTACGAGGAGAATCATTCGTTTCATTTCGTTTTACAGTTGACGATATAACAGGTGATCGATACATCATTTGACTTGTTGGTTTAGGTGATGCCGATGGATTCGATTGACGATCACATGCAGATGAACCACGCGGTGGAATGGCCGGTGGATGAATTGGATAACGTGGTGGCGGTGGTGGAGGTGGTTCACGTGACGATGATTGAGTTATATAGAGTTGTGTTGTATTAAGATAAGTTGTATTTGTTTTCATGCCACTTGGTGAATATTGTGGTAGAATATTTGTACGACGAATAGAATTATTATTTATTGTTGATGATAGATTAGGCATGCGAGCAGGTGGTGGAGGTTTCGTATCTGAACTTCGATGTGGCGATACAAATGAATGATATCCTTCTGAAAAATCTATATTAAAACAACAATGAACGATCGATGATTTTCATTTACCTGTTGTTGACTGTTGTTGTGATTGATAATGAATGGAATTATTTGGTGTCGATGGCAATGAATAAGATACGAATGCAGGTATTGCTGTTGTTGGACTATTTTGTTGTTGTTGATTTGTATAACAACGGAATGAAGGTGAATGAAGTGATGATCGAGAATTTTGACGATGAGCTAATGCTTTATTAAAAATACTTTCTTCGTACGTTGGTGGAGGATGATTCGGTTTTGGTGATGATTGAGGTGACGATGATGATTGAATTATTCGTGGTGATGATGACGTTTCCCATAGAACATTTGTTATATCAGGACGTGATGATGGTGATACAACAGAATAGAATGTTTGTTGTTTACCCGGAATAAAATTTCGATTATCAAATGCATGTGCCATTGAGTGAGACACTCGTTTGTATGTCTGTTTTACCTGTACTTTATTTTCGTTGAATAATTTCGAATGTGTGTCTTCGTTTCAATGAGAATGAACAAGAGCGACGTTGGAATGTGTGGAATGTGATTATATATACGTATGTGTTTGTTCTCCTTTCGGATTAGAACGATATTCTTTTCTTCTCTGTGTTCGTTCGTTTTGAACGTTTGCCTTGTTTTTTTCCCTTCCCCACGTCGTTTAATTGCAAAATGCCACACGAAACGAATGAATATAAAAAGAGAGAATAATATGAAGACAGATTTTTTTTCTCTCTTCACACGCACTCTTTAATATCGATATCAAGCTGTGCGTTTATATATATACATCTACAATATGATCGACTTAAAATTCCAATTCACGCCTTTAACTATTTGAACAGAGAGAGAGAGAGAGAAAAATGTCAAGCAGATGTATCAGTTAAGACACGATTATCTAATGTGGATATTCATTGTTTTCTTCGATGTTAATTGCTTGAATGATAGCTCTTCTCATTCAACTATTTGTTATGGAATCGATGATGTGAGTATTAAAATATCAAGTAGCTTTTGAAATTTCACACATGAATCAGAGAGAAATTATTTCCCAGAAAGAATTCACAAAGAGCAAAAAAATCGAACCACATTTTCTTTCAACTGATAGATAAACTGCAACGAAGTTAATGGTTGAATGAACTTGAAAAATCATCCATCCGAAAATACGAAGATCAAGAAAAAATGGCATTGACTCGACTAATCAGTTCTTGTCTTTGTTATTTACATTTTTGAACTAGTTAATATGACACATATGAATCTTTTAATCAGAACAGAATTTTAATAAAGAAAATTTCGATTGATATCGCCAATAAAGACAAGTCGAGAGAAAACGATTGATAAGTTCGGAACAGTCACGATAACTAGCGAGTGGGGCAAAAGTTTTGGCATTACTTTTCTTTTTGTGTACTCAAAAAGTGAGTACACTACTAAAATCGGTCAGTGTGTCCGTCCGGCCGGCCGGCCGTCCGTTTATTCGATAACTCTTCACAATTACATTAGATTGAGTTGAAATTTTGTGCACAGAATTGTCTCATCAATATCTCGGTCGAGTTCGAAGATGAGAAGGATCCGGCAAGAAATGGTTGAGTTATCGAAAAAATTGTCATTTTTCACCAAGCAATCCCTGAGGGGGGTACAGGGATTTTTTCAAAAAAAACTTTTTTCTCAGAATTATCCACAACTTATGTAAAGTGACTCAGTTTTTAACGCTGATTCCGAATCTGATATTAGTTTTGAACCAAATCGAGCTTTCTAACAAAACATTGGCTGCAAGAAGGTCTCAAGTGCACAAAAACTGCATCCCGAAACTAAATTGCCTAGATATGTCTGAGATGATCAGTAGTTTTGGAGTTTCCAAAAAAGGTTTACCAAGATACTTTATCCGTGCACACATTCTAGGATGACTGATTTGTCTCATTCACTTTTTGAATTACACATAACTCTCGGACATAAGTCCGAAGTTTCCGCATTTATTTTTTTTTTGATATAACTCTGTGATGAAATGTCGTAGAGACTTGATTGTTCGTTTTTGCTAGAAAGAGCAAAGTGTCTCGTACAAAAAAATATATAAAAGATTTTTCGAAAGCTACGTTAATCTTAGAACACAAGATTTGGAAAAACTATTCCATTAGATTAATTAAATTTTTTTTATCTAAAAATATTTGTTTAAACTTTTTCATGATTAACTTTCGACGCTTTTGAGTACGATAACGGAAGCTTTCATGTGGTATAACATACAAGAAAATGAACAAATGACAATTTGATTAAAAAATGTTCATTGTTCAAATTTGGTTTTGCATCGTGAAAACAAGTTTCTTATCTAAATAATATTGTTTGGTAGAGAACTCAATAAGATCTCTTTTTCATATAAAATATATAGTTTCTGGCAACCTCTCTTGCGAAATAGAGCTTTTTTTTTCGACTACTATCAACAGTGATAAGAAAAAACATGACTCAAACGGTATCATAAAAGTCATCATTTCTTCTGTTATGAAACATATAAACAGTGCTCTATCCTTACATTATAAAATTTGAATTAGACGAAATAACAAGAGAACCTATCCAAGTATAGGAACATTTTTCTAAGTTCAAAAATGTTGTAGAATATTTTTCTGGCATCTTTTGTTACTTTACTCTTTGTAACAAAAAAGCAATCAAGTCTCTAAGACATTCCATCCCAGAGTTATATCAAAAAAAAAATTAATGCAAAACGTTTGCCTCATCCATTATGAGCACGTCCGCTATTATTTCTATAATAGAGGCATATCCTATATTGAGTATATGTAATTCATCATCATTATTTGCCTATTAATTTAAAGAAAAAAAAAGAAAAGAAATCTAGACCTGTGAATTTATCCTGTTTTAGCAATTAGTATATTTTTCAAAGTCTCATCGAAACATTTCCGTACCGAAAGAAGTGGAATATATTGAGACATGGATCATTACTTGTAGAAAACCTTTTCTTCTTTTTTTTTTATACAATTCTATTTCGAAAAAGTTCTTTCTAAACTAAAAATTTCATTTTTTTAATCATCTATTGTTTGTTCAAATAATGCTTTGAACACATGATCACGACTAAATAACTCTGTACGCATAAATCGTCCTGTATTCCAATTATAGAAATTTGGTGCAATCAATTCTTGATGAGAACTATGTGCAGCCAATAATGAAGATTCTTCATGAGATTTCCCATAGATTCGAACTGTTTCATGTGCATTAAGTTTATAAACAGGAAACGTATATTGAATACGTCGACCGTCAACTGTTCGTTCAATATACCATTCAGTGAGATCATGTGTTTGATCACTTATATTTTCGATTTCAACAAAGACACCTTGAACATCAGTAGATTTAATAAGAATCTTGCCTTAACATGTGAAAACAATATTTCAATGATATCAACAGACAATTTTCGTTTCAATGTTTACCTTTATATTTACGTTTATTGCGAGTTATAGTTTGTATACAATTGTCATTAGATTCAGACTTGATTTGTTGGTCTCTATCTATGCTCATATGTTGTTGTTGTTCAGGCGTATCAGCATGCATTGCTTTTGTGATATTCACGTCGGATAATTCAAAGCAAATGGATGCATTCGATGGCGAAGGAATAGGTTGTTTTCGATCTAATGAATTTAATAAAACTTCATAGATTTTCAATTCTTCCTCAATGTTAAAACGAAGTGTATAAGCTAATTGATCCATGTCATCTTTTAAGGTATAATATTCTAAACGTGCTAATTCAGTATCATGTTCGAGATGAGTATGTTGTTCTGCACTATTTCTAGCTTGAATTTCAAGATCTTGTAAAATGCGACGTTTTTGTTGAATTTCTTCATTTAATTTTCTATAGTCCGATTCAAGATGATCATATTCTTCTGTACGTTCATGAATATGATTTTCGAAATTTTTCATTGTTTCATGACGTTGTTGTTCATCTAGAAGTAAAAATAAAACGAATGTTTGTTTTTACATTGAATAAAAATGATTTCAATAGATTTCGAACCATTTTTATCATTCGATAAATTGACACGACATTTGTCTTGTGTTGCTTTTAATTTTTTTATTAATTCTACTTCAATATCCATTTGTTGTTCTTTAAACATTTGTTCATAGTCGATTTTTAATTGTTGTTTTATTATTTCTAAAGAATCTCGATAGAAAATAGTGGAATCTTGTTTTAAACGATTTAATAAACGTTGCCATTCATGAATATCTTCTTCATTGAAACATAAACGAAGATTATAACGTTCTTTAAGTGATTGAATTTCATTTAATAATATTTGTTTTTCTAATGCTATTTCAGACCAATCGGATAGATAGGAATGAAATCGAATTAATTCTTTCTGATAATCATCATCATGAGATTTCAATTGAGCATTACTCATACTAAATTGAAGTTCATTTCGTTGTAATTCATCTTCTAATTGACTCAATAGATCGAATAATATTTCGTATTGATTCCTATATGAATGGAATAAATCAAGAAAAATAGATCGAACACGATCAATTAATTGTGTTTGTTGATTGAATATTATAATTTCAACGTGTGCAATAATTTTATGATGATTTCGTAATAGATCATCTGGTTTTTGTAAAATTTGAACATGAAACTCATCATGGAATCCCCATTCTGTTATTAATAAATTAAGAGCATTACGTAAATCTTTATTTCCTATTTCCAGAGCATCTACATAATGAAGTAAATCTTCAAGACGATTATTTAACGAATGGAAATCATATTTTTCATCCGCATTCTGTTGTTTTATGGCTGCGACATCATTGACAATACGTTCAATAGATGTATTATTATCTTGTGTTCGATGATGAATACTAGCCGAAGACGTAAGTTCAGTTGAAAATCGTTGGCTTAATGACATACTAATACATGAAATATTCACGAACGATACATATTCTCATTAATCACACAACTAAAAATACTCGATTCCTTTCAATCGATAGCGAAGATTATTGCTATTTGATTGTATTTCGTTTGTCATTAAGTATTCTATTCTCAGCATAGTGGCATAGTCTTGATGAAGCCATTAAAAAGAAGTACAATTTTTATAGATGCGAGTGAAAAGTTTTTTTTTTTTTTTTGTTGCCTAAGAAATAAAAATGATAACAACGAAAATAAGCAGTTGAAAGAAACAACAACGATAACATGATGCCATGCAAAAATCACACACACACACACAGAAACAGATTTTCCTATGGATTCATGTTCATTACATGCATTCATCGCCATGTCCGCCTCTCTTTTCTTCTTTATCAAGTTTAATCATATCGTCAATACGTAAGATTGTTATCGCTGCTTCAGTTGCATATTTCAATGTTTTAATTTTCGATATAGCCGGTTCAAATACACCATATGATTTACAATCACGAACTTTACCACCATGAAGATCTAAGCCAAACCATTTCAATTGTTCTTTATCTTTTTGTCGTTGTGATGCATCATGATAAGCACGAAGTTTAGCAACAAGTTCAGTTGCATCTTGTGCTGCATTGACACTCAATGCTTTAGGTATTGCTAGAAGTGCCGTTGCAAATTCAGCAATAGCTAATTGTTCGCGTGAACTCTAAAAGCAAGAAATATGTGTCATCATTGTTTTTCATTGAAAAGAACAAAAACATGAATTAGAAAGAATACATACAACTGTCGTAGCAAAATTCTCTAGATAAATTGAAAGTGCTGTTTCACAACAGCCACCACCAGGTACAACTTGTTTTGATTCTAATACACGTTTAATAACACACAATGCATCGTGTACAGACCGTTCTATTTCATCACACATGAAATCATTGGCACCACGTATTATAATTGATGCAGCTGTACGCGCTTTCGGTCCACGAATCAGAATAAGTTCATCATCACAGATACGATCTTGAACAACTTCATCAGCACTACCGATTGCCGATGCATCAACAGATTCTTCACCGTCCATATTAGCTAGAGCTGTTAATAATGTGGCTGGAAAAAAAAAGAAACAAACGACAAAATAATATCGTTGATGACGTCAATTATTTTTTTTTTCTTCGTTGTCATACCGCCTGTTGCTTTAGCAATACGTTTTAAATCAACTTTTTTACAACGTCTAACAGCCATAGCTCCAGCTTCAACGAATTGTTTCAAACAAAGATCATCGATACCACCTGTTGTTAATATAACATTAGCTCCAGCATTGAGTAATTTTGCTACACGTTCTTTCGCAATATCGGTTTCTCTAAACAAATAAAGGGATTGATGAATTCAATAGAATAATACAAGAAAACAAAAATAGTTCGAACCTTCTTCGAATGGCTTCGAGTTTAGCAGGATCTTCAACAACAATTTGTACGCCTAATTTCATTCGTACTTTTTGTAAACTAAAATCGAGACATGCTATTTTAGCATTCGATATTCGTTTTGTCATTAATTGTGATGCAACTGTGCAGTTGAGTGCATAACCGGATATTAATAGACTTTCATGTGTTGATCGACCATGAGCCTTTAAAACATTGATTGATTTGATCGGTACGACTACTTTATCTTTTTCAGTAAATTTAACTAAATTCGATGCATCAACACACATCTTGGCAAAAAAATCTGCATCCCTACACAAATAATAAAACACATACTAGAAAAATTTTGTGTCTCAATATGTAAATATCCTAATCAATCAAAGCTGTATTTCTTTGGTAGAGAAGTCAGAGAACATTCTAGATTGACTCAAAGTTCATGACCGACAGAAATCTTCCGAATGTTGATATAGGAGAGACATGAGCTCAACTATTAATAATACTAATACATACATGCCAATAACTTTACTGGCCATTGATGTTTTAGCAACATTGATTAAACATTCAGTACCTAATTCATCAACAGGAATAATCATTTTATCTTGAATAAATTTCACAGCTAGTCTAACAAACAAAAAAAAAACATTTCATATATTGAAATAAAAATAAATTTAATCTTGTTTTTCTTCATTACTTGCAAGCAAGTTTATAGCCACTAATCACGGATGTTGGATGAATCTTTTGTTTAACAAGTTGATCGGCATTTTTCAGTAATTCAGCAGCAATGATGACCTCCAAAAAACAAAACAAAAACGTTTTATTTTTTTGCTCTTGATAATCGTACAAGAAAAGAATTCATTCACATACGACACTAGTTGTACCATCACCGACTTCTTGATCTTGTAATTGAGCTAATTCAACAAGAACTTTGGCAGCAGGATGTTCAACTTCAAGTAATTTAAGAATCGTAGCTCCATCATTAGTAATAGTTACATCCTAAATTAGATTTCATCTTATTCATGATGACATTCATGAATAAATTCTATTTACTCCAATATCATCAACAAGCATCTTATCGAGACCAAGTGGGCCCAATGATGTTCGAACGATATTGGCGATGGTCATAGCAGCTAAAACTAGAAATTTAAAAGCAAAAAAAAAAGAATTCAAATAAGTTAATTAAATTTTGATCAACCAACCATTTTGTGTACGAACTGAATCACCTAGACAAAGAAAAAAAAAACAAGAATAGTTTCACCGATTGGAAATATTGAACTCGTAACATACCTGTAATTCGTTCACCACCGAGTGATAATGTACTTTGAGCCATTTGATCGAATAGTTATCTGTAAAAGAAAAGATGTAATCTAACGATTAGTTTCCGACACACACACACACATATGTATATATAGATCGTTTAACAAACATAACATGAATGAATAAATAATATCTATAGTTTTCTTTATATCCAGTCAAACATATTTGTTCATTACGAAAAAGATGTCACTAGATACATCGTTGAAAAAAAGCTCATTGAAGGAGCAACAGTACGTCAAATGGTCGTTCATTATGTTTACTCTCTATCATCCTGTCGATTGATCGTCAATGTGGAAACGAAGAAAAAGCCTAGTCGATAACAAAAACAACAAAACAAACTACTCATATCTTATAGTTGTTTTTTTTCAACCGATCAAATTTCTTATTGTAAATAAATAATAATAATAAAAAGAAAGAACGTGGATCTTCTCATTCATCCATCATTAGCTGCTGCAGCTGCAGCTGCATCCTCATCTCGAATGATTTCATCTTCGTCACCACCGCATTCGCATAGTCCACCATCAAATGGTGCATCGACATCAACAAGTAGTGGTTCGTCATCCGATGCATGCAATGGTATTGTCGCTAATCTCTTATGTCACAGACAACGAACGAATGGCGAAAGTGAAACATTTGCTAAACGAGCCATTGAAAGGTAAACGTCGATGCATAGATTAGTCATTTTATTGTTGTTGTTGTTGTTTTCATAGTTTGGTAAAAAAACTCAAAGACAAAAAAGATGAACTCGATGCATTAGTTGCATCTGTTACATCGAATGGACAGATTCCAACGAAATGTGTCACTATTCAACGAACACTTGATGGAAGATTACAAGTATTTATTTATGAGAGAAATTTTCTTTTGTTTAACTAGTTTTTATTTTCTACATAGGTTGCTGGAAGAAAAGGTTTTCCACATGTAATTTATGCTCGTATATGGCGTTGGCCAGATTTACATAAAAATGAATTGAAACATTTAAAAATCTGTCATTTAGCTTTCGATCTTAAACAGGAATATGTTTGTGGTAAATGGATTGAATGAATAATTATTTACAAAACATAAATATATTTATTACTCTAGTGAATCCGTATCATTATGAACGTGTTGTTTCACCTGGAATAGGTAAATCATAAAAGAATTTCTTTTTTCCTATTGAATCTATTTATATGTTGTTTTTTGTTTACATGTTTAAAAAGATTTAACGGGAATGCCACTTGTACCGCGTTTTCAATTACTTGGTCATGGTGATCCATCGTCATCGAATGATCGTGATCTTTATTCAACACCGGATGGATATCGTTATATGAAAGGTTAGCGCTAGGATATTTCATTTGACATTAGAATTTTTTTCGTCTATAGAATATATCGATGAACAAAATTCACCACAAACAATCGGTACTCTTCAACATCCTGCACCGGATACAACCAGTCCTAGTCCACCACATCAATATACTACTAATGGAAATCCTGTTTCTACAGTTGGTAATTTCCCATCAGCAATAATTCCACAAGGTAAAGACGAACATTCACATCGAGTAAATCATCTGTTAGTTAAACAAAAAAATGTTCTTTAATTTGTCATTCTTGAAGAAATATCTTAATGATAAGTCTTCGATAAGAATCGACTGTTATAATACGTGATAAATAATACTCTTACATTCCTTGAATAACTTTGATCGAAGTTAAAAATAGAGAAGCGTTATGAATTTCATCATTAAGTAAAAGAAGAAGAAAAAATAAAAACAAGACAGATAACGATAGATTCAATTCTATATATTATTGATTTTCTTGAATGAATTTTCTAAATTAAATAGACAAGTTGATTGCTTATTAATTCGAACGACAAAATGGAAACAAGTGAGTATTTTAAATAATGTTCGAGATAGTAAACTTTGACGGTGATATACGTTCATCTCATTTAATCGTAATAATTCAAATTATTAATATGAGATTTTCATAAAATCTAAGTACTTAAAAATCATAATCGATTTACAAATTTTTAACTATAATATTTCTTCTGTTTATGTTACTATGATTAGATGAGATAATATCATGTTAACATGAAAATGATACATAATTAACATTTATCTTCAAATGTATTGACATAGAATTTCTTTAAGTCTATTCAGTATTTCCTTTCGATATATAACCTAAAGTAGAATTTCTATTGATACAAATATTCTCTTACCTAGATACGAACGTTGCTCTATGGGCACAATCAACGGCAACTACCACGAGTTTATGTATATTCTTTGAAAGAACATTAATTTAATGTACAATTTTATTATTGTTTCAGGGCAACAACATTCAATTGTTCCAACGAGTGCACCATCGATTTCACCATTAACATTAATTAGTAATTTTGGTGAATATTGGTGTAGCGTAGCTTATTATGAACGTGATGTACAAGTTGGTGAAACTTTCAAAGTTCCTGATACATTCAAAGAAGTAACTATTGATGGCGGCATGGATATGGCTACAATTGGAGATCGATTTTGTCTCGGGCCTCTAAGTAATGTTTACCGAACGGAAGCTAGTGAAAAAGCACGGTAGGAATGTTTTAAACGTTCAATGTTTTTTTTTCTTTAATTACTGAATATAAATTAGATTGCATATTGGTAAAGGTATTCGTGTTGAATGTCGAAATGAAGGTGATGTTTGGATACGATGTAATAGTGAACAAGCTGTTTTTCTTCAATCATATTATCTTGATCGTGAAGCTGGCCGAGCACCGGGTGATGCTGTTCATAAAATTTATCCTCAAGCTTGTATAAAAGTACGTGTACAATATATTCAAGGGAAATAAATTTTGTTTTTCATTCATGCCTATTAACTATTTCATTAGGTTTTTGATTTACAACAATGTTTCTCTCAAATGGATCAAAATATTAAAATGTCATTGCATACTCGAATGCAACAACAAATTCATGGTCAAACAATGTCACCATCGACTAGTTTGAGTGTCGATGATTTACGACGTTTATGTGTATTAAGACTTAGTTTTGTAAAAGGATGGGGACCTGATTATCCACGGTAAGTTGTTGACATATAACAAATTAGAGATTTCTTTTAGATATGAAATACATTAGAAAGTTTTGCGTTTTTTTAAACAATTTTGTTAAAACGAAATCAAAATAATCTTTCGACAGAGATACATTTCACTAACGAGAACATATACGACTTGCTATGTTTTGTAAAAGAATGTTTATATATTTTCTTTTTATTAATCTAATTTGCTTGTAATTTAATGATCTCATTACTTAGAGAGATACTCATGAATGTATATTTATATATGCGTTATCTCCGCAAAGTTCAATTATGAGTTAATATTGTCAAAGCAATGATTGAGTACAGTTTGTTAGATATTTTGCATTGTGCGCCGTTAAGAAATGTTCATTCTCACACGTTATATGAATAATTTCCTCAATGAATTGTTCGAGGTCAAGATAAAAGAATATTGATGAAATGTACTTTAAAATCAACAGAATAACACGATCTTCTTCTGATTACTAGCAGTCGCTAAATTATGTTTCACATTTTAATGCCATAGGGCTTTTGTTAATAAGGTTTTTCTTCTTCTGTTCTCATTAGACAATCAATTAAAGAAACTCCATGTTGGATTGAAATACAAATTCATCGTGCACTTCAATTACTTGATGATTTATTTAATTCGATGAGTCATCAATTGAATGTCACAAGCTCATCGTCGACTCCGTCCATACCAAGTGCCAACAGTAGTTCATCTCATTCAACATCATCGATTGAATCTGCGTCTACTCGTCCGTCACAACATAGTTAATTAGAAAAGAATCATATTCAATTTTGTTGTTGTTGTTTTCTTTGCTTTATTTATTTTCAACGAGTCGTTTTGTTTTTACGCAGATACATAATGAATTCTTTATATAATATATATACTCATATCTATTTATGTTACACTCGTGTTTTGTGTGTATTGAAACTCAAATACTATGTGTATAGAAACGTCTTTAGCCAAGTTTTTTCTTTTTCTTTTGACGTGTGAACTCATTGCGTGTGGCTAGTTGTGATTTTTTTCTTTTTTTCGTTTTGTCTCGGTTGTAGATATTAATGTCGATCTGATTATTCTTGTTGTTATTCCTTTATCCTTATTATAGATGACCAAATACTGATGTTGCTTTAGATGCGCTGTCAACAAACAGATTAAAATATACATTCATTCACATTTGTTTCTAAACATAAACACGATTGTTGTTTTAATCGATTCAATTTTGGATATACTATAGAGAATCGAACATTTCAATGGCATATATTACTTATTAAATGAATATATGTTTTTAGATTTTGTTCGTATTTAACGTGTTTGCATTCACAAAAGAAGAAGAAGAAGATACGTTGCTATGGCACTTGGAATCTCGAATAAAGTTCTAACGAATATGTCAATTCATTCCATATGCTTGACAAAAAGCCAATATCAATTAACCCGATGAATCATGTCACCAATGGTGCATTCAAATGGTATTTATGCAAGTGTTCATATATCATTATATCTATTGAGTAAGTTAACTTTTCTCAATAGAAATATTTCTAACCTTGAGAACAAATGGAAAATTGTAACATATTCGATTTGGTAAATGTCATTTATTTATTGAATTATTCTTATCTCTGCATAAAAATCCGTTGTTTCTCAACATATCGATTGTTTCAATTTATGATCGAAATGAATAGAAATTACAAAAGATGTAAACGAAAATCATCGTGTCAAATATGATGATTCCGTTCTACATGTAAATTGTTGGTTGTTTTTTTCGTAATTAACAAGTATGTGTCCGTATTACTTCTACAATTTTATAATTAGTTGGTTAATTTCATGAAAATAAAAGCTTACATATAGAATGAACCATAGTATTGATCCAGTAGTTTTACTCATTGAAATATATAGCCGATGAAAATGGATATTACCAATTATTTCCACTAGATATTCATGTAATGTGTGATCATCGAATGTATATAATCAAAAGCAAAGAATTCATTGAACATAAAATTGAATGTTAATCTAACAAATCAAATAAATAAATTTGTTATGTGGATATTTAACTGACAAGACGACCTTAATCAGCCAATGTAGGTAATCAAAATAGCAATTTGTCGATTCAATCACGATAATAAATTTACTTTGTAATCTTAAAACTGTTAGTCAAAGAGAAGAATAATAGAATGTCAATTAAGTTTCATTGTTAAATATATGTTTATCAATCTAATATTTCATTTTGAATATTGAAAATGCCAACTGTGCTATATGCATAATGTAGTTTTATGAAGTATGAATTAGTTTCGCATGAATAATTTTTTCCTTTTTATTGATTCTATTTTTAGATAGAAAGAATTTTATATATTTTTGTTCTTTTCATTTTTTGATTGGACATTTGCATTTTCTTTTCAAAACAAACGAAGTAAACCTCCATAGTGGAGGACAAATATCGAACCTAATTAATATTAACATGGGATCGAATGCATCACACACATCAACCGATTTAAGTGAAGAAGATATAGAATTTATTTCGAATAAAGCTAAAATCGATCATGATAGTGTGAAAGTTTGGTATGAAAAACTCAAGGTCTGTATTGTTTTTCTATAATCATTGATTTCTAACCGATGTGTTAATATGTGTAGGCAGCTTGTCCAAACGGGAAAATCTCCAAGGCAGATACAGTAAGCTTCTTACGAAGTATTAACAGTGGTAAAGAAGAACAAATTGAAAAACAAGCAGCTGATATTCATAAAGCATTCGATGCCAATAATGATGGCATTGTTGGTACGTGTTAAATTTTGATGATAGAAACGAACTGACATTGATTCTTCTGGCAGTTCGCTAAACTTTTTCTTACTATAGTAAAGAAAGAAGAAAAACAATGATTTTCTTAACATAAAAAGTACTAGTGGAAGTTAAATTTATCTTACTATTATGTAATACTAATAGATATTTCATTGTTTTATTATGCGAAGCGAAACGAGTTTAATTACTCATGAGACATTACTCTATGACTAACAAAATGTCTATTTCTTAGATCAACGAGAGTTTTTAATTGGTTTTGCATTGACGTCGAATGGTAGCATACGTGAGAAACTGAAATATGTTTTTCGCACGTATGATCATGATAAAGATGGCGTAATTAATAAAAAAGAAATTGATCGAATGGTTAAAGTAAGAAACAAACATGAATGACGGTTTGATTTCTATTTAATTCGTATGTTTTTATTGACAGATTGCAATGAGACTTCATGCAAAAGATGATCCAGAAAACACATCACGTATTCTGGATGAATTGAAGCAATCGCTTGAACATCTTAATCATGGAAAAGATCTCGATGACATAAGAATAACCTCAAAAGAATTCATTCAACTATTAATGGAGAATAAAGATCTCTGCGAATTAGTATCACCATTTAATATTGAACAACCACGCGAAGTCATTGTTCAACAGCCACATGCTCAGTCAAAATAGAATAGAATCAAACAAAAGACGAGTGATATTTAATCATATTGCAAAGACAATACCGATATAAATATGCGTATATTTACAAAATTATATATAAATATATATTTTATCTTTTTTTTTGTCTTCTTTGAAACAAAACTAATTATTTGAGTGATCACGTTGTCTATTTCCTTTCTCGTTTCTTTTTTTAATATGCGCATTTCTATGTGTACGTGTTTTTTTCTCGGTCGGATTTCGTCTATATTCTCACACATTCTGCTCTCGATATGATATGCAACGGTAATTTTGTCTTGTGAATAAATATTTTATCGAAAACGAGCAGCACATTTATATTTCAGCCAAATCAAAAGGAAAAAAATGTTGTCTAATATTTTCGAAGTGATGTTTTGCATTCATTTTTATGTGTGTGTGTGTGTGTGTGTTTATTTGCCTTAAACGAATATTGAACAAGTATCGAATCGGAAATAAAAATAAAACTATACAAATATAAACGCATGATATATGCTGGAATGTCTCGATGATTTCCTACTAAAGACTGGTCATGTCAAGCGATGAGATAATGATATCTTTTGGTAACGAGTACTGCATCAAACTGAAAAAATTCTAGAGGCATGTTGAAGGAAGATAGATTAAGATCTGTTCAAATTAGATATTGAGTTTATGTGTACTTATTCTATAATGAGACATTCGGATTATTTTAAATGAATTTTCTATGATGATGAAGGGTTGATCAATTATTAGAAGTTGAATTCGATTTTGAGTAGAGCTTTTTTCTTCAATTTCAAACTTAGTGTTAGAATTATTGTAAACCGCTTATGAAAAATTCTATATTTCTTCGTGTTTCCAGTTAATCCTTTGATTAAAAGTAATTATATGAAACGACATCATGGTCTATTCAGAATATGGTCATGTTAACCACGAATGTCATGCATCTGTGAAAATATCAAGGTATCAAAAAATCTATTTCCATGCTTAAAATGTAGCATAAAAAACGACGTAATCGTTCGTCTCATCTTCTTATCGATAGACGTCGTTTGTAATTACCTAAAAGTCAACAAGTATTTAGAAAAAAATAAGGAAATAAATTAAAAAGATGTGCATAATGTCTAGACTTATATAAATTCTAATCATAAAGTTTTTTCTTCCCATATGTATATTTATATCTATTCAATTAGCTCAATTTTTTATTTGAACTGAGTAATACCATCCAGTCGAAATAATTCTTTTGAACCAACTCGAAAATAGTTTTATACTCTTCGATGTCAATTTAAAATGTTTTCTTTTTTCTCTTTCATATAAACTATCTTAAATATGAAATATTATGATTGCATAACAATCATTGATATGTCGCGTACGTATGTCTTGTTGTTGTTATAATTCTCCTTCGAAATGTTTACTGCAATATCATTACATACATACATACACATCAGACGTTTTTCTTATCGTTTACTGCATCAATCAAAATAATCAAAAACAAACAAACAAACGCAATGATAAAAAGCTACAGACAATGGTCTTTATCTAATATTTCATGTCTCATGTAAAGTAGAAACAACATATGAAAAACGAGAGACGAATTGTCTATATTAGTGGAATAATACACAAGAAAGCAATTCAATTGTCATTAGCACCTCGACGCATGCGACATCGATAGCATAATAATGTGCCATCTGTTAATGGACAGCAACCACCTAAAAGAGCTATCGTCTGCTCATCACTCAAACTAGATTGACAATCCTACAATACAAAGATAAACAGATATACTAAAAAAATAATTTTCACAACGTCATACTTCACAATGATAGCATTCAACGTGAAAATTTTTATTCATTGCAGTAACACGAATCGATTCATAGGAATCCTATCAAACAGAAAAGAAAAAAACAAAAAAAGAAGAACTACCGTTTCTTCATCTAGTATAGGCTTCTTACATCAACTGGACAAATTGGATAAGCACATTTACCACAACGAGGAGCATAAGTACTGTAAAAAGATTGTAAAAAAAAATCAAAACGATAGAAAAATTCACATCTTACTTATGATAGTCATACAAACAAAGTATACGTCGTTCCTTGTCGACAGTAAATGGAAGACCATCAAGACATTCATTACACATTGAACAACGAAAACAACCTGGATGATATGCTTTGCCAAGTGCTTGAAGCATCTTAAAGAGAAATATCGACATGAAAATTTCGCTTGCTAAGAATAGTAATTCTATACTTTGTCCATAATAAGATGATCACATACGTAACATTTCTCCACTGTTTGTTGAAAACCAGTAAACTATAATAAAACATCAATATATATATATTTTTGTTTTCAAAGACAGAATCATCAAGTTCTGTGTCTTTTGACAAGACGCAATCAAAGTGCGTTTTCTTACGAATGTATACATATCAACAAAAAAAGAAAGAAACCAGAAATAACCATGTGGTACTATTAGATAATTGCATACATTATTTATGTGTACGTACCAAATAATCTTCTTCACAATACACTTGATCATGGATACGATAGAATGCTTTGCCTCGCAATACTCTCGAGCATACAATACATTTAAAACAATTGTTATGATAAAGTTCACCCATAGCTTGACAAGCATCCGACGAATCAGTTACTGGTTGACCACATTTTGTACATTGACCATAGTATTCATCGACAATCGCATCGCTTTCAAGTTCTTTTTCAAGACGTAATGTAAGCGCAGCTAGTTTTTGTTGAACATTATTAAACGGATTATTATTAGTCGTTCGTGTTGTCGACAACATTGTATTGAATGGTATGGACGTTCGAGGAGAAGGTATATCCGGTTTATGAATAGCGATATTCGAAAAATTCTGGGTTCTTTGAGAATGTAGTTGTTGTTGACGTGAATGTGAATGACCATTGAGTGTTAAGTGAAATCCAGGTCGTGGAGGATGTAAAATACCGTTCTGTTGATTCATATAGAATCTAGTGGAGTTCGGAAAGATATTCGGATGTGTCGTAGATTGTTCTTGTTTTCCATTTAATGGAACGTAATTCATTTCAAATTATAGAATCGATTATTTTTTTTTCTAGTAATCTACGAATAATAAATAGAAGAAACACAATGAACAGCCGAATAGTTGAATGAAAGAAAATAATTTTCGATGATAATTATTCGTTAGTTACAGTACTATTTAATAGACGTGCATCCATAATTGTTTGTCTTCGTGAGAATGCCAAAACGAACGACTCGAGCCAGTTTTTTTTTTACTCTCTATCGTTCTCATTCTATCAGCACATCCAGGCCTATCGTATATTGTTGATCATCCAGGAGAAAGAAAAAATATCGTTAGTACTCCTACTATTATTCTGCAGGCATCATAACCTCTCAACACAAGTAAATCTTTGTCCATATCTATAGATAATTGTAGTAACGACTGATCTCTTTTTTTTTCTTGCTTGTTCTTTTCTTTCTTCTTTTTCTTCTTACATACGTATAGATACTATACGACCATTGTTGTTGATTGTCTCTCGCTCATAGAATATGAAACAAATTCTTGACTGTGCGATATTTGTTTTACGCATGTATATGGAAAAGAAAATAACTAAGATTAATTTTCCTGCCGTTGCATACGTAACAATACGTTAATAGCACATATAGACTTCTGAAACAAAACTAGATTTGAGGAAAAGTACGATGGAAACATGTGTCGTTTGAACATTCATATCCGTTGTCTTTTAATAATATACGAATGTGAATTTTTATTCAAGCATTAGCAAGTATCATAAAACTGCAAGACTTTAGTTTTATTATTGTTTTATTCAACAACAAGAAGACGAAATAGGATATTAGTTAAGATTAATGATCGATCGTTTTTTCAATCCTAATATCGTTAAATTTGTGCGTCGCATGTAAAATTTCTTCTTTTTATAACGTCGTCTTTGTTTTGTCGCATCGTTTTCATTGCAAGGTTGAGAAGGATCATCCTCTTGAACGAATCGAACATCGCATGTACCTGGAGCCGGGATACAATTTTCAGGAGGCGCATATTCACCAGCATAGATTCCATACCTGTATGGTTGTATTACGATCAATTTAATCGAATACTATATACTAAAATAACTATTATTACATACCCACAACATTCTAATCCATTCTCACTACACTGACAATCTAAACAATGCGGGTATGGTGAAGTCCAAGTGCTGTTGATGGTATATTTGTTACCACTCTGTTCGCAATAATACTGGGTTGTTTTATTGCCTAAATATTACCGCCAAAAAGAAAATACTTCTACACTGTCCTAACAGAAAGACATCGTTTAGAAATCACCTGTGGTCGTGTTTGATGATTGAAGTAAATCGAAATAGCATGATCCGTATACTTGAGGGACAAAAATCAGAAGGACGACGAACAGTTGATAAGTAGAAAGAGTCATGTCAATAATTGGTTCGAGTTTGTTTTTGGAAATAATATATTAGAAATACATAGTCAATCGTCGTATTTAAATCAATCTTTTTTCTTTGAAAATAATAGAACTCGGCAACATATGTTACCTACGTACGTATTGTTTATATTTCGATGGTTATAATCAAATATGGCACGGACGGATGTTTTATATTTTTGAGTGTAGACTTGCATTCATTATATGAGAATATAATACAAGGAATAATATTTAGTATATCAAAACTCATGATTTTATTTTTTTACATACACGTGATCCTGTATTACGTATATCTAATCCTACCCTATGATTACAATTGGTTTATAGGTAGATGATATTTGCTTTTGAATTTCATACAAAAATGAGTTTCATACGGCTGAGATCTGGTCTTATAGTCGTTTGTATTATTTACTATATTGTCAATTTAGAATGTATTTGACAAAAAAAAATCAAAATTCAATGAGCAGTAAAATAACATTTCTTTTCTGTGTTGAATAATTGTTTATTGAATTCCGAGGTTCTATATTTAACTGTTGCGAGACCTTTTCTAGAATTTCTCAACATATTGCTGGAATTTACAATATTGGCTGATGAAGATTGATTAATGTCACTTTCCATGAATATGTTCCGATAGTCGACTAAAGGTCGATCAATGTTATGCTATCTTAATTGGTATAATTTGTAAGTCTTATTATGTTTGAATACTTATTCGCTAGAATCATACTGTTTACTTCAAAGTTCGATGGCTTATTATCAAAATCAGAATGGATGCTTTCAGACGAGAAACCACGTTGAACATTTTCTGAACTTTCACAATATTCTATCTATGACCTTCTTGTTATATAACTTCGCGTAGCCGAAATTCAATGTTAACTTGCGAATATCTCTATTTATCCTACGTAGTTTCTCTTTGTGCTCCGCCATATTGTTTTATCTATTGTTGAACAGCAGCAATCTATGGACAGATTGCATCAATAGAAAAACACACGCCAATACATCAAGAATAGCTAACTTTAATGAGCTCATACAGACTATTTTCATGTATAGCTCATTTCCGGGGCGTAAAAATTATAATATATGATTGAATTGAATTAAAATAAATCTTGAAAATCTTTCTCACAAACTTTTGGCTTATGGTAGTGGTCAAATAATGAATATCACGTACCATGAAGATATTTGTATTCATTGAAATTCAAATAGCATATCATCTGGTGCATAATTATATTTGCATATGTCAATGAAATGCAGTTTTTCATGACTAAAACTGGTTAAAAAACATCATTCGGTAATGCATAAGTTTTTGAAAATCGCAACAACTTGAAACTGTGGGTTCTTCCTCCCGAAGAGAATTACAACGATGAACAACTTATTCTGAACGATACAACTTGTCGGACTAAATTTCATAGGAAATACGGCATAAAATAACTTGAAGCATGTGAATCAAACAAGTTCAATAAACATCGTGTGCCATGCCATATAACACAGATTAATCTGTCTAGATAATTTAATAAAAGAAATAGACAAAATGAATATCTACTAACGTTTGCTGTCGTTCGCCAAATAATCAATATTATATTGATCGAGACAAAGGCATGAGTCTGTAGAAATGCTGTGTTTCAAGAATTGTTATGGCACTTATCAGTATATGTAACTGATCAGAATGAAATGAAATCCTCTAATTCGAGTAAAACTAGTTCGATAACAGAAAAAAAATACGGAAGATACATCGTCTATCTGAAAGACCGTATTGTTTGCATTTATCTATTAACAAAGAATGTTATCTTTCCTGACTTAAAACACTTCGAATTCGATGCAGAAATTTTGCTGAATTCTTCTTTAAACAGTAAGACTGGTTACCGTCCTTTTACTTCAATATTGAAGAATCTCTTCCAATCTATATGTTGTCATCATTAAACAGACGAAATAATTTTACTATGTACCCAATGAGAGTTGCCGTAAGCATGAAAGTTAATATACTTAATAATCGTTCTTAAAAATGGTAAAATAATGAAAAAGATTAAATGATTTATTTATCATAAAGTAACGCAACGTAATGTTAACTAAAAGATAGAAAAGTAATTTTAATGTATTTAGAAAATCGATTGAAGCGGTACAAAGTATAAAACAATGTCTCTGATTTAGCCGTTTAAAAATTCGAATTGGCACCGATTATCTTATGTTAAACACCAAGTAATTATCATTTGTCTGTTTTTCCTTCATTAAAAATTTAAATTCGAATTGTTACAACATTGTTCAAACATATTTTCTGTTAGAAAAATATAATATCTGCTAAATAAGAAAAAGAAAAGAAATGATGGGAAGATTTATTGTTTTATTTTATTCATACCAACATGTGCATTTTGTAAACGGACTCTGAAGGAATTCACCAGCATCTTTTTGTCTTTTAATTTGTGATTAACATGAAACTTATCAAGATCATGTTCTACAACTTTTTTCAATTACTAGACTCATCCTTCGGTTGTAATTATGGACGGTTCTTGATAGCAACGTGAGATTGTACACAAAATCAAAAGAAGGATTGATAACGCAAGTAATAAATGAATGCTTTCACTCCTCATATAAATCAATAAACGCTTTGTTAAGCAGTCTATGTTGTGAATAAATGAGAAGTTTGCCTGTGCGAATGTTATCTGAGAGTAAGGATACACAACCGACATCATTTATGATTATAAATTTTTGATTTCAATCGTTTCGTTACCAGTTTTATTTTCACAGTTTTGATTGTGGCTTGGTTCTTATCGAAACCACCGAGTTCTCATTGTTAACAACATTTTCAAATCTTGATGAATGTAAAGAGCAATTGATTCAATTAACAAGACTGAACGTCATGCCGTGTTTGTCACTTCTTTTAATGAAATCGGTTAGTTTTCAAAATCTACTAAAGAAAATAGTCTGTAAGAAAATAATTATTCGAAAAAAATTTATAACAGTGCAAGTTAATCATTTATTAGTATCAAGTATTCGAAAAACAGAGGCTTGAACTATGTATTTTTTTCCTCATATATTACTTAGGCTGCTTATTCTCTTATGAATCATAAATGATGCTCTCAACTATATAGTAATAATGTTTTCAAGATGAACTATTCGAGCACACTAATCAATCTATGTTTTATTTTATCTTATCATTAATTATATATTCAGGTTAGTTAAATTAAACTAGAAGATCTTTGTCAGTTTCATATGTCTTTTTCGCGTATGTACCCACAGATTCTGTATTCATGCTCAGACATTAATTTTCGTTAGTATCAACGGATGTCATATTTTATACACATATATCATAAACGAAAAATCCATTGCTACCCCGTGGGATATTTAAGAAAAATAATTTCGTTCCGTTGAATGGGATTGCTCCATCCCATTCACAGCTCTTGCTCACACATAACTTGAAATATTAGATGTATGATATATTTTGCAATATCTGATAGAAGATCAATGAAGCAGTATATTTGAATCTAAAATATAGTGTACCAGTATTTATTATGTTGTAGAATAACGAAGATAAGCATATAGACAAAAGACATTTAAGTTTTTTACGATTGTGTTTTGATGGTAATTATATCAAATCTCGTAGTTAGCATTCTCATCAAAGATAGATATCAAAAGTATCAACACTAGAGTTCATAGTCAGTACAGGAAAGCTTTGGTCAAAATATACTCAATATGACATGTGTATGAACAAATGTATTCAAGCTGTGCCACACTCGATTTATTATCAATAATCGAGCAGTAATTCATTGTAAAAATCTGATTTTTAACTGCTATTGATCTTTGAACGCTCAGTCATCTAGAATCGAATTGAAATAAATTCGATTTGTATTAAAATAAGAACTTCGTTTTGCTTTTTGTCACCATTGTACAGCCATTCTAACTGTGAATATTTTACTGTTGCGATAAGCAGCCCTTCTCTATTTACTATGCATGTGACAAGAGTTTTAAAAAAACGATAAGAAAGAGGCAAGATAGTTAGAAACTAAGCAAACAGTGTTGTCATACTATAAAGGTAAAGACGAAAAACATTCAACACAAGCAAACAAATAGTCAAGGTCACAAAAAGTTTCAAAGTCGACAATATTCGAACGCGCGGTGAGTAACCTCTTAGGAAGCTTCAAGATGTTAGAGAAGCCAGTTAGGAAGTAATATAATAAGAATGGTAAAGAAAAGGGTCGAAACTAAAACTGATCCAAAGCAAAAATATCAAAAATACCCTAAATGTAGCTGCAGCAAACGCTATCTTCAATACGAAATGAATAATATTCAGCAGCATCTGCGTCCTGCACTTAAATATGAATAGTGTTTTTGTTAAAGTTGCACTAATAGCACTTTCGATCATCTTTAGTTTCTACATTTTTTGTGTCGAACTTTTTTATACATTATGCCATTTAATGTTAGTCTATAAGTTAGAGATCCTTACTCCAAGTTAAAGAATAAAATCATCTGGTCTCGCAGTGTTATCCATCAGAGAAATAGTACACAATTTCGTCTTGTATACTGATATAATGAATATAGAGAAATATAATAAAGCGTGCATAGCTTTGTGAAACATTAACTGTTAATCATTTTGAGTCACTCTGCTCCACATCAGCCTTTAGGTGAAGCTTCTCCCAGTTAGTAAAATTCCGTTTCACTAGAATGCTGAGGAACATTTTAATACTGATCGGTTTCCAGCGCTTCATAGCTGCTAAGAATGGTGAAAGCATTGAAAACACATTGATGTTGTCCGAGTTAATAAGTTTCACACCTGCTACACATGCTGTGTACAGGTTAGCCCATATTTTTGAATCCATGAGTTCTTCAGAAGCAATGTTGGACGAATCTCAAACTGAAAAAGATTTGAGTAGCATTGCCATATCTTGATAGTAGCCAGAAAAGGTAATACCCTTTTCACGATTTTTCGGATAATCCATTAGCATCTTAGACCACAAACTTCCAAAAGACGAAATAAGTCTGTTAGAATGATATATTAAAATATTACTTTATATGTCCAACTCTTTAGAAGCCAGAGCCGAAGAATTCTGATTTCACAAACACAAGTTTTATTGACAGTATAGAACAGACGATTATCGAAATCTGCGGCTAAACTCAGCGGAAAATTTTATTGGATTCAGAATTTTATGACAAAGATAGCAACAGAATTAAGTTTAAACAGAGATTTACACGAAGACCCTATGAACACGCTCAAACTATCCGTCAATATATCTTAAAGGAAGCAAATTGCATTATAGGGCAGAAAACTTTGTATGACCGTGGAAGGAAAAAGGCTACCAACAATTTTCCTTAAGAATGTATACTTACGAAGAGTGTCAAGTTATTTTGAGGTGCTTGGGGATAATGTTAAAATACATTCGATCCTGTACTAAGATGTTACAGATAGGTACAACATTCTAAAGTGATCCATAAAAATGCGTCAGTATCACGCAATATCTTCACCCAACCTATCAACGTGTTTCATTGACGATGGACAAAGAGGGGATATAATTTGAAATAAAAGGAACAAAATAAACTTCATCCTACTTATTCTTCTGTCAGTCTTTAAAATTATCTGTCAACCACCATACTACAATATTCAGGATGCCCAGAAAATTTTTGGACTTTCAAAAGATATGCAGCCGTCGATACGAAACAGATTTCACAATGATCATAAATAAGGTTTGTTGAACTACCATATTTCTAAATAGGAAAAATGTGTAAGCATAGAGAAAAAACTAAGAAGAACCTGTTTTCAGTGGTTAGGTAGTCATGTGACCTGCTGACAACCAAAGAATCCATTTTACAGATACCTCAACCTTTTAGAATTGTAAGGGTTCGTCAGCTACATCGTGAAAATTTTAAGATAATATAGAAACGGGCTATAGTTGTTTCTTAAAAGTTTTGAATATCACCAAAAAGGTTTTTGAGTCGGCGATAAGTCTTAGACCTCACTAAATATGTAAAATAGCAATAAACAGCTAGGAGAACCAAAGAATGTTCTGTACGAGCCACATATATCTTTAGAATAGTTACCGAAAGACTCGGTATAACGATAAAAATACTACAATCTCATAGGACTGAGTTGAAGAAAAACAGAAAGCTTATAGAACTGAAGCATAAAAAAATATCAATTAGTGATTTTGGGGGATTAAACACTATCCAAGATTCAGGATGAAAGTTTCTGATGAAACAAGTACCCATACGCAACTAAAAACACTCATGAAAACTTTACGGATATGTCCTGAGCTGTCAAGGTCAAGATGAATACTTGCTGAAGAAAAGAGGGTTCCAGCAAAGGATAGAAAAGAATACTCGGAGTGCACAAATGCACTTCATCATGGGTTGACAGAAAATTTAGAATAATGTGAGAGCGTGCCTGGATCTCACCAAAGCGGCCCTGAGAATAAATTTAGGCGTTAAATTAGTAACGACGATGATGACTGTTTGGTACGAATAGGTGAAGACCAAGGAGTGTATCGATTGAGTGTGAATTCTATATCTATTTTTAATAAATGGGAATTTAATCAAACTCTCATTCGGACTAAGCCTTTGGCCCAAATGCGAAAAACATTCAGTTGGAACTAAAACCTTTATGGGCGCATAAAGGTTTGTCAGAGAAAGGGAGAAAAAATACTGCGTGGCTACTATCACCTATGCAACATAAACAACTTGAAGTTTCGCTGAATGTCTATGCTTCAAGGCGAAAATATTTTCATCGAGAAAACATTTTAGATCAACAAAGGCATTTCAGCAACTTATTGAAGACTGAAGTCTGTTGAATACTTCTAAACTATAAATTTAGATCTCTGAATAACAAAAAAAGGTTCCCGATGTAAAACAAAATAAGTGCGAAGATAACAAGGAGGAAAAGCAGATCTTGGAGCCATCGGCATTCATCACTGTTTTTGAAAATTCAAACTTAGACTTAGGACTGATCGGAATGTATATTTGCATGCATAAGAATGCATTAAGGTCAACGAGGATCTTCGGGTTAAGTAGGGATGCAACGGTGACGGTGAATCAACTGTTATCCGTTCTACTGGTAGCTGTTCCACCCGTAGCCGTTCCACCGGTAACCGATCCAATCAGTAACTGGTGCATTGGTAACCGGTTCAATCGGTAACCGGTAATACTGGTTTATACCGACTAATACTGGGTAAGACCGACTAATACTGGCTAATACCTTCTTTATACTGGTTTATAGAAGGGGTGTAACGGTGAAAATAACCAGTCTCTACGGAAACCGCCCTACCGCCTTTGAACGCCGTTTTTTGGCTTATTTTAGTTTATACCAGCGAGATTACGCGAATACCGACTAACATCAATGTTTGTGGGTTAGAACTGGTTACTGGTATGAACGGGTGATATATAATTCACTATTATTGTTGCATCTCTAGTTCATACCGGTTTTCGCACGTTAATGCCGGCTTATAAGGTCATCCGTGAAGCCGTTATCGGTTAGACGGGTCACTGGTGGAACGGTTACCCGTGAACCGGTTACCGACCCAGGTGAATGAATCCCATACCGAATCCAATCGGATCCGATCTGATCCTACGATCCGATGAAATCTTATGGGAATCCGGGTTGTAGAAACAGTAACGGATCCGATGGAAGAAACCTATTTTCTTATTCGAGTACGAATTAGCATTTAAGCCCAACAGTAGAGGCCTGTCTGATCACACGATGAAATCCAACCGAATTCCGATAGTAGGATTCGATAAAATCCAACACTAGGGATCCGAATCAGGAATCGCAACCAGGAATCCAATGGGATTTTGTCGGATAAGAGAAACTCCGATAGAAACATGATCGGATGTCTGTCGGATCCGATCGGATCCAATGCTCGGAATGATTCTCCTGGGGATTGTAGCGGATATCGTCACCGTTGCATCCATAGGGTGGAGCCCTTCGGGATCAGAAATTATGGACCCGGAACCATTCGTCTCGTACATACGATACACATGCTTGACAGATTTTCATATTTTTATGTGGAAGAGATTTTTATTGTTCTTCTACAATATACAGAACTGGACAAAAGTTTAGGACTTTTTTCTCGTCGATTTCTCGAACGATAAGCGATTAACATACGATCTAGAAGCTGATGTGCATAGTATGAAAGACGGGCTGTAAGATGCACTATGGGAGTTGACTTAATCTTTCCGTCGGTCTTTACTGAAAATCATCACAAGATTTTTGCAAGAAAAAACGTTTTTTCATCTTTTGTATTTCGGTTTTCCTAACTGAAGGACTTTCGCCAAATAAGTCTATATCCCAATTTATCGATAAGGAATTTTCCAAGTTATCCATTGCTGCAATGACTTTCAACTTTTGACCCTATTTGTGCCCCCAAAACGTCGTTTGATTGAAAACCTCGGTAAAACCTTTAACAATAGCAGTTTACTCTGCCAAGCGCAATTCTTTCTGAATGCGTCATACATAAAAAGCTGTTAGCACCATCCCTTACAGGATTAAAAATGTGAAACACGTTGTAACTGCTTTCAACTCTCATGGAAACCCTGCTTTCTATCATGCGCCGTGCTACCTGTTTTCTCATCATTTCTGACTAAGCGACTACAGCTGCGATAAAGAAGAAGCTAATATATTTTCATCAGAAACTAGTGACATACATTTGCTAAGTCCGTACCGAAGATTTTTCATATTCAGTGACGTCATTGCAGGCCATCTATCACTTCTGCGACCACCTTCAACCCTGTCATTAACTACTTCCGACACGAAACTCAACTTTCGGTACCAATCTGTAGTGAGTGGGAGGGGCGCATCAATGTGAAACCATCTGTGATACTGGAACCACCTGTCGGTAACGGTCCGTGATCGAAGGGAGCGAAACAGCGCTCGCCTGTCGATATGGTCTGTTATGGATGGGAGAGTCGCAACAGAAGGTAACGGTCTCTAGATGGGGGAGCACCAGTAGGCATCTGTGGCTAACGGCCTGTGATAGCGGAACCACCTATTGGTAACGGTCTATGGTGGCGAGATCGCCTGTCGATAACAGTCTGCGATGGGTCGGGGAACAGGGTGGTCACCAGTCGATACCGGTCCATGATGGGTGGGGGGAGAGGAGGATTACCAGTTGATGCCAGTCTATGATGGGTGGGGCGACACAGGGGCACCAGCCGATAGCAGTCTGTGATGAATGGGAGCCAGGCATCAGTCGGTAACAGTCTATAGGGGAGGGGCACTAAGAGTAACTACCTATCGCTAACGACCGGTAAAAGCAGAATCGCCCATCGGTAACGGTTTAAGATGGTAAGATGGCCTGTCGATAACGGTCTGTAATGAGTGGGAAGAGAGTGGAGGTCACCAGTTGATAGAAGCCTGTGATGATTGGGAGAAGGGCATCGGTCAATACAGTCTATAGGGGAGGGGGACAATGAGAAGCTACCTGACGCTAACGGCCTGTGATGGCAGAATCACCTATCGGTAATGGTATAAAATGGTGAGATAACCTTTCGCTAACGGTCTGTGGTGGGTGGTGGAAAGGGGGCTTACAGTCGATACGGGTGTGTGATCGATGGGAAATAGGTATCGATGGGTTACAGTCTATAGCGGAAGCCGCGTATGAGTAGCTATCTGTCGCTAACGATCTGTGTTGGCAGAATCACCTATCAGTATCGGTCAATAATAGTGAGATCACCTTTCACTAATGGTCTGTAATGGTCGGGAGGAAATTATGGGTCACCAGTTGATACCGGTTTGTTATGCGTGGGATTTTTGCATAGGTCAATAGCACTCTATAGGGTAGGAGGACTATGAGTAGCTATCTTTCGCTAACGGCCTGTGATACCCGAATCACTTATGGGTAACGGTCTCTGATGGTGAGATTGCCTTTCGGTAACGGTCCGTATTGGTTGGGACGAGACTGGGGATCACAACTCGATACCAGTCACTGATGGGCTGGAGAGGGGCATCGGTTGGGAACAGTTTATCGGGGAGGGGAACTATGAGTAGCTACCTGTCGCTAATGGCCTGTGATGGCAGAATCACGTATCGGTAATGTTCTATTAGTGTTGAATCGACCGTGAGTAACGTTCTCGGTTGGTTTGACGGAGACGGATCTGGGGCAGCAGTCGGTAATGGTCTTTGAAGAGGGGAAGGGGTCAGCAGTCCGTAACTGTTTTTGAAGGTTTGGAGAGGGGCACCGGTTTGTACCAATCTGTAGAGGGTCGGGGCATGATAGGGCACCTGTCGCTTAAGGCTTTTCATTGTGAAAGAACCTATGAGTAACGGTCTCTGATTGATGGGACAAGGGCATCTGTTCGTAACGGTGTGTAGATTGAGGGAAATGAGTACGCAACTGTCGCAAATGAGCTATGATTTTTTATCCATCTATCGGTAACGGTCTCTGAGGGTTGCCCTGGGGTGTGTTGAAAATCCCAACGGTAAGCAGTTTAACACTTCTAGCAGTTCGTGTTTTAGAAAAGATAGAGCGTGAAAAGCTACATTTGATGATTTGCTTGAAGTTGGAAACTAAGCAGGTGTTTTTGTATGTTTTCATAGAACAAAGTTTTCAAAAAACTGATTTTTTTCGGTTTTTCGAAAATCGTGGCGGCAAAAAATAGTTTCTTCCCCTTTTTAAACTAGCCACGTCGATAGAGCACAAAATTCAGCGCAAGAGTTTGTCTTCTTTCGCTTCGGTTCTTTGTCGGATCTCTGAGAATATCCACTGAAATCAAAGTTCCTTAATTCCCAAGATGTCGCTTTTTCTCAACGTATTTCACTCCTTAAAGGATTTCACTCGTAACTTAGTGTAGAAATGGTCTGAAAGTTAGAGAACGTCTGAATTTGCTGAGAATGTAATAGGCTACAGTATTCCAAAATAATAGTAAAACATGGTCGCAATTATAAGTAATATCCTTTCAGGAGTGAAATACGTTGAGAAAAAGCGACATCTTTTATAATAAGAAACTTTTATTTCGGTGGCGCCTATCAGAGATCCGACCAAGAACCGAAGCGAAAAAAGACAAATTTTTGCGCTGAATTTTGTGCTCTATCGACGTGGCTAGTTTAAAAAGTGGAAGAAACTATTTTTTGCCGCCACGTTTTTCGAAAGACCTAAAAGCATCAGTTTTGACAAAACTTCATTATTCAAACGCTTTCAAGAAAACCTGATTATCATCCAACTTCAAATACATCATCTAATGTAGTTTTTCAAACTCTTTCTTTTTATGTATGACGCATTCAGAAAGAATTGCGCTTGGCGGAGTAAACTGCTATTGTTAAAGGTTTTACCGAGGTTTTCAATCAGACGACGTTTGGGGGCACAAATAGGGTCAAAAGTTGAAAGTCATTGCAGCAATGGATAACTTGGAAAATTCCTTATCGATAAATTGGGATATAGACTTATTTGGCGAAAGTCCTTCAGTTAGGAAAACCGAAATACAAAAGATGAAAAAACGTTTTTTCTTGCAAAAATCTTGTGATGATTTTCAGTAAAGACCGACGGAAAGATTAAGTCAACTCCCATAGTGCATCTTACAGCCCGTCTTTCATACTATGCACATCAGCTTCTAGATCGTATGTTAATCGCTTATCGTTCGAGAAATCGACGAGAAAAAAGTCCTAAACTTTGTTAAGGGCTGTCTATATTAAAGATTAGTCTTTGAATAGAATGCGTAATAAATTGAAGTTCAAAAAATATTTTTATGCGATAATATTTCTCGGCCGAACTGTCATACTTATTGACGCTGATGTGAAATTTATCGACACACGTTTAACATGATACAGAACAGCATACCAGAGCGGTAAGTAACAGCATTTTTTCCAGACTGGTATCAGCGCCGGTCTAAATCTTTAGACTGAAATGGACCTTCCAATATACTGGTATGATTCATAACTCATTTGTTTTCGCCTTACAAGGCATTTATCCACGTTTTAGTGACTCATATCCGTCTCTGAATCACTTCACATACCGTAGTATGTGATAAAATCGAGAGGAAACTAGTGGTTTTATCGTTCTGGTTACCGACTTTCGTTGCTGCAATTTACGACAGTAAACCACCAGTCTTGACGTATACCTTGGTTTACCACTAAGAATGATGCGGTATTTACGAGATGGTGAACAACAGAGCGAATTGAAGTCGGTTTCAGTGTGATGAAACCAAGATGAGGACGTAAACTTCTCAATCATAGTCATTGGAGTTGAATAAAAAATTGATAGCATCGAGCAAAATAGTATTATTCTGTAAGAAAGAATACATATTGTAAGATTTTGTACTTCTCGGCAATTTTTAAGTCTCGTCGGTAGTTCCTCTAATCATTCCAATTGCCCATTCCAAATTCAGACTCACAGTACTTATTTTGTGCCTGTGTAAAATCCTAGTGAAGATCATCATTCTACGTACGGAAAGAACTCAAAAATTGAAAATTTTTGGGATGCCTAATAATTATCATGAACACTTCATTTAACACAGCGTTTACTTCGTTTTGTTGGTATTCGTTTTCGACGCCTCCATACTCTTTACTTTCTCTCAGTGCTTGCCGGAACGATGATGATACTTACTCACATCAATCAATGTGCCATCGTCTAAAGATTCCTCGAAAAACTGGTCTTGTACTCACTATCTTTCCCACTTTTATCACCGATAGCCGTTTGTTCATATTCTTCTTCGAATTTTCTTGGCGAATCTTTGTGTAAAGTTAACCTCGATATTTCTTTTCCGGTGCCTCGTAGACAGAAAACCTCCTTCTTGAATCAATTCTGCGGCTGGGTTTCGCGATATCTAGTGTGATTCTGTCATGAAGACTGCCAAATCCTTTTCTACTCTTTTATCTCCGTGAGGATGACTTGGTGGTATCGTATTCATTTTAGTTGATCTCGACTAATAAATTGTATGAATATGCAAGTGCACGGGTATCGCCTGTCAGTTTTCAACATCGAAAACACAGATGAAAGAAGCTTATTCACTTAATCTCTTCGAATACATGCACAACCAATCGGGAACTATCACATGTGCTTCCGCTCTGATAACGCGTTTTAACTAATGAAATAATATGTTCTGGACTCTCTCTTATTGATTTGCAACGATGTTGCGAACCTATATCAATCATAATTTAGTTTGTGAGTCACTCTGGATACGAAGATTCAATCACAACTCACACATCTTTTATCTCTCCTTACCTAGAAGAGCCTAACCAAATGAGATAGTATAAGCCCACTGCGAGTTAAAGGAAATTCGAAGGAGTTCTAATCATCTCGCTTACTGCCTTTCCCAGAATTTCCGAACCCCAAACCACGAGAACTGAATGTGATAAAAATCAATTAAGTATGAATCTGATGAGCGTCATCTGGGATGGGATTCTTTGTCAACTACAGTAGAGTAGAGATAGAAAGATTGGTTATAGCAGACCCGCTTAATTAGATGTATAAAAAAAACTCTTCTCCATACGTCTAATCAGCACATTCAGTGCGAAAATTCGATATGTAGGAGGATCTCGTTCCACATATCAACCGGTATGCTGAGCAAGCATTTGTATAAGATAATCAATTGGTCAGAAAGCGGAAAACAAGTCGACTACAAACGTATTGAAATATATAATCCGATGTAGGTTTTTACACTGATTACAAATCTGGAGTATAATACTGCTTTTAAGCATGAAGTACATAAGCAAATATTGAAATACCTTGAACATATCGAGAAAAAATGACGATATTTTAGCTTTTACTGCTTTTCTCTCACAAGCCTGGCTCAGGTAAGAATTCAAGTAGAAAGTGCAGTAGAGAAACTTCTGTTCTATCGAATGCCATTTGTCACCACTCCCGTTAATTTCGATTTTGCGAAAAAAAGAAACGTCGATTTTTTTCAGTGTGTTTCATTCCGTCTTGGACATACATACACAGCTTCATGCAAAATAACTGTCGAAAACGTTTTCTGGTACATCTTTGATTGCTTTACTCGAATTTACAGTTAGTTTATAAAAAGTAACTGTGATGTTGAGAAGTCACAAAAATACTGCAAATCTCCTACTTTTATGGCTAATATGGGTTTGAAAAGTATTTTCATGATTTCCCTGTTATATCTCCATAAATTTTTCACTTTCCTATATCAAATTGATCAGTGAAAAATTCTCTTCACACCCTCGAATTTTTGTTGAATTGGAGGCTACATTTGTGAATCTTAGAAGGAATCTGGCGGAATAACGCTTCTGTCAGCTTCGTGCAAAATGTTAGACGAAATTTATTAAATACAAGTAGCGCTGGGTTACCATTGCTAACCCTCTACTGAAAGGATTTGATGTTGTTGAACAAAGGATACCAGAGCAAGAAAACACATGAAAGGATCGGCTCATACGCAAATGAAAGTAAAACATTAAGATAATCGTCAATGTCCAAAAAAATCAAATCTCTCGATAGTTTTTGTTATCTCTTTATCTCACCTGTATTCAGTATATCTGCTTGATTCTGCGTATCCTGAGCATATTGGCTATATCATTCATATCGTCAGTTTTCTATGTACATGTTTCAAATCGTTAGTACTCTTAGCGTATAATTTATATTTTTTTATTAGCTTCAGCACTGCATCCAGAAGTATTAAAAGGTTTCAATGTTCGTATCGAGCGAAAATAAATAAGGTTCAACCCGAGCAATGTTTCCTCTTATTTCATGGAAGAAACAAATTAAAATTCAGTAAATTATAGTATTGTACTAGTTTTTCTGTCTGCAATTATTTATAGAGTACCTCTATTCCACTTTTCAATTCCCAATCTCTTTCATTCTTTTGTAAAACATCATCGAATTGTCTACTTGACATACTGAAGTCTAGAAACAGATAATCTAGCCTTGCTATTGGTGAAATGGTACCTGGGAGCATTATTTCGATAATTGGATACGATCAGTTCCGGTCGGAATCCAATCAGACTCCATTTGGATTGCATGCGTTTTTTTTATAAAACTAACGAAATTCTATCAGAATTCGAGAGTGAGATTGTCTTTCCCTTCCTTGTGTTATGCCAGCAGGTACTAATTAGTATCTGATGCAGAAAATAGGGTTCAGTCGTCGTATCCGTTTGTACATCAGTCTCCCGAAATCCGATCAAATTACGCCGACTGATCCGACACAATATGAACCAATTGGATCCGGTATCGAATTGATTCATCTGGGTAGTGGGTAGCAGGGTGGGCTCATCTATAAATTTTTCGTTTTCAACATTCGCAATGCGGTATATTACTTAATTTAAGCAGTAAGAATTTCATCGAAAAAGTCCTATTCCGTGAAATTTCAATCCCTCGTTGCTTGCGTAACTGTGTAATTCATTAGTTTCTTTGTCGGAAGAACTTTTCATGTGAACAATAGATCAACTACTAGTAGAAAGTATTCCCTCTCCACACTTAAATATTAGTCACAACTTTGGCTGTGACTCTGAACAGGGGCGCAACTCGCCTCTCAAGGTGGTAGGAAGGGGTGATGATGGCACCATATGGATATAGGTTAAATTTTTCGATCTTGTATGGTCTAATTGCAATAGCACGGGGAAGGGATAGTGTTCCATGTATACCACTCCCATTTACGCTCTTCACTCTCAAAAACATTAAAGTACATATTTCTTGTAAAAATGAGATCACCATTAGAACTCCGATCACCATCGCATAACTGCAGTAGAATAATAATGTCAACAATCTGTCTTTATTACAGACATCATAAAATAATAAGCGAAATACTTTAGGAGATTAGAATTGTTTTTATGAGTTACTGTACAATCATATATGATAGTAATCAGATTAAAGTTCATCGAAATGCTTAGGAGAAAGGAACATGATGGGCTACCAGCTTGCCGGAATGCTCTTCTCTACTTTCCACGTCCATCGCAGATCCATCGACTGATAGGGGTTATAAGTGACAAACAATACTATGATGATTATGGAAATATCGTAGTACACTGAGATACGAGAATTTCAAATCTGTTAGCCTATTATTTATGATGCATAAACAACATGCATGCTAACAGATTTTTCTAGAAGAAGGTGAAACGTTAAGAAGGTAACATGAAAAAAACAGTCGTAAAACTTAGTAGTCAATTTCATGATTACTACAAAATTCAGCAGGAGAATAATTAAAAATTATTAAGGACGAAGCAAACGTAACTGTATGTTCAAACGAGTGTGGTCATTGGTATCTACTGAACCCCACTTCATCCACCGAATCCTCACGATTAGCCACTGTCATGCCCACTTCCAGCGGTACGCCAACACAGACACTTCGAGATAGTTCCTAGGCAATTTTTCTACGAATCAAGTTCACCCTCATCGTTTTCACGGCGTGACGAAAAGATCAGGTATGACCTAAAGACTGAACACACACTGCCTTATAGGGAATGACGTTCTCCACTCCACAGCTCAACTGTTTTACTATTCAGTTCCGTGTCTTTGATGCTGGCCAACGGCTCGTAATTCACGGTTTTCTATTGGCAATACAAAGAATATGCCTCCTTCGAATGGAATCGTGAGTGCTAGACAAAATTTGTCAAAATATGCACAAGTTGATAAAAGAAGTCTTCACCAGTCACCCAACATTTTTCGAGTGTCTTGAATAAAAATCGAAAGAAAACTCATAATTGACATTCTAATTAGCGGCTAGTCGTTCGTCGGCACCCTTACGAGGCGCCACTCACGGCTAGCCGCTCCCTAAGATGACGGTAATGCAACAAGTCATCGCTCCCTTTCATGAGCATTGAAGCTGAAAGTACGGACAAAAGGCGTAACCAATTTCCGTCCAGGTGAATCCACCTATTCCCCAATGCAGAAACCCAAACTTTCTGCTCCTAAGAATCTTTTCCACAACAGTTACCTAACCGCTCCCACTGTTGGCTACGAGAAAATGGACATAAATCGAATCCTTCTCAATATCGCATGAAAAGGATACCAGATGGCAAGCATACCAGTACACTGAAAACAGAGCCCTTGGAATAGCCAGCAAACAACCAAAACCCAGAGGTTCAGAGATTGACTCGTCTCGTTACCTGTGTAATACTATTGGCCGATCATCCAATGGAAAAAACATATGATTAGCTGACTTCGCCGTCCGCGAAATCCTATTAGTCGATAGCCAAATCTCGAAAACATCTGATTGGCTGAGCATACGCAGAGACTATCAATTGCTTTGTAAAAGGTCAAGAAAACACTTTTTCACTCTGTGCGAACGAACGAACGAACACACACAAGGACACAAACACAAACGAACGAACGTAATCAGCTCATTTCGGCGTAAGACCCTCCATTCAGTAGAGGGAACAACTGATTCGAGTTCTACGAACCCAATCACCGTCGGTCAATCCTTACACAAAAATGTTTTTTCTGTAAAAATGCCTTTCTATCTCCTCAAAAAAGTAAAAAGCAAAATTTCAAAAAACTAACAACAGATTCGAGTTCCCCGGCCCCGATTACCTTCGCTTCACCCTTATTTGGAGGTTACTTGAAATAGGTCAAAAAAACATTTTTTCTTTTGTTTTCCAACGAACACACACACAAGCGAACGTGACAGCTCATTTCGGCGTAATACCCTACCTTCAGTAGAGGGAATAAAACAAAAGTTTCTTAATTGCTCCGAAATTGACTGCACATTCTCATGTTACAGTTTTTTGATTGACTCCAACTGATTTTTGGTCTTGTATTTCCGTATAAGACAATACGGCACAATCGATTTTGGAAAAACCAACATAAATGACGGAAAGAATTTTCAGAAATTCGATAGTTCTAAATACTCATAATATTTTACACTCTGATTAGAAACTGGAAAAATTGGGTACTTTCTCCTTTCAGTAGCACATGCAGAGTGTTCCGAATTATCGAAAAAAAGAACTTTAGCATCCGTATTTTTGTTTAATTCCAGTATAATTATGAAACATGTGCTTTATTTTTAATGAAGCCTGTCTTAATCTTCGCATGACGCATAACGAAGTTGAGTATGACTGATATTAAAAAATTGACAAGAAAATAATTTCTTCTTAACGAGGAAATGTCATCCTTAATATTATATACTGGGATGTGATAAGTTCACATTATGGTGAGGACAAAACACGAAAACAACACCTTGATGAATAGTTGTTAATAAGACTTAAGATCTGTAAAACTTTCTTCCTGACATAGTTTGTTCAATCAAGAACTTTGCTGGTATTATATTTGCTGAAATGAAAACTGAAATGAGACAATCTATTAATTAGGTGTATCTATTCGCTTGATAATGTACTAGTCTGAATGAATCAATATAGCATGGGTTAATCATGATTTCATTGTAATATTTTCGAAAATTATTCTTTGTTTTACTTGTAGAATATATTTTATTATTTATCTATTATTCGGAAAACAAATTTCTGAAATACTGAAACATGGCTACAAGCGGAGATACCAATCCACAATATGCGCGAGTATCTGACATTGCCAAAGAGCCACAAAAGATGCTCATGCCTATCCGAGGGTATGAGAAAATGCCATTGGTATCATTGGAAGAAGCAATCACGCCACTGGTCTCAATTTTACCGGAAGTGCAAGACTATGCCTACGTGGCCAAAGAACGGGCTGAACCTGTACCTGCGGATGGTCTGACACGAGACCAATCCGCATCAATTATTCTGTACACAATGGAATGGGAGCCCAATGAAGAATGTTTATATGTTGCTCTGAATGCGACACTTCGAGCTGAAGATAGACGAAAACTGAGACCATGGTTTTCGTATTTAAAACTTCTCCTCACGGCACTTAAACAACTGCCATCAACACGGCAGTTTGTTTATCGTGGCGTGAAAATGGATTTGCTCAAACAATATCCACGTGGCAAAACATTCGTTTGGTGGGGATTTTCATCCTGTGCTTCCAAGATGGGAGTACTTGAAAATGAACAATTTTTGGGCAAAAGTGGCAACAGAACAATGTTTACTATTGATTGCGACAGTGGTAAAGATATTAGTCGCCATTCGTATTTTCAATCTGAAGATGAAGTTCTTCTGCTCCCTGCCCGACAATTCGAAGTGGTAGATTCTCTGCAACCAGCATCGGGTCTCAATATGATTCAGCTCAAAGAAACCAAATCTCCAATTTCACTATTGGAATCAGTTTCCAGTGATTCCAGTTCAAAGGAATCAACACTAGGTAAGACAAAATTTATGAAGATGTTGTAGATCATAAATTTTAAAGATTTGAGACATTGACAGTGAGTGTAGGCTTCTAAGAGGAAATAAATGATACTATTTGCAAGCATTTATTGAAACAATACGTAAGAATTGCTATTTATCTTTCTTTGGCACGTTTCATTATTTGAAATCTCATGTTTTCCTCTTCTCTATGGATATTGTCCATGTATTATGAGAATTTGCATAAAGTATAAACAAGAGTCGAAACTGACTATATGCCTTATACATCAATGCAAATTTCTCTATCACCTGTTTTTTTCTCTTTCCTAATTATGAATAAGGACATGATGCTACCTGCTTTGATATATTGGTTGACAAGAAAGTTTTTGTGTTTTTTTCGAAAATTTTATTTTTATTTGTTATCGTCAAGAATACAACTAGCTTTCAACAATGTATGGTTCATTACTATCTATGACTTATCACCAACGCTCTGGTAGAGAAAAGATCCCGGGTTCGTAAAAACCCCGGGTCTTTTCGTCGAAGAAATTGACCAGACCCGTTTTTGAGATCGTTCTCGTCGTCGAAGTTTTTCTCGCTTAAATGGTTAGACACAGACCGGTTCAAGTGGTAGTCTGTATGAGCCAAGCCTGGAAAATAAGGTGGATGTGGTACCAAACCCATCCGAGTTTCAATAATTTTCACACGTCGACTTAGCAATGTGATGTCTGGCGTGGTCATGCAAAAAATTAATTCTCTCCTGCTTCCCTTAAGTTTTGCTGCAACTCGGTCCAATTGTCGGCGATAGCGATCAGCAGTGCTAGTGCAGCCAGTTGGAAGAAGTTCCCAATTCATAATCCCTTGTACTCCCCACCAAATACTCAGCATGATCGTTTTTGGGTGAAAGTCAAGCTTGTTAGCTCTAATATGTATAAGAACGATTGAAAAGATGACCCTCGTGGGAATCGAACCCACACCTCCTGCTATCCTGGCAATTGTCCTAAGCTGATTAGACTAGAAAGTGCATCTTAATCATCTTTGTTAGTGTGATCCAACACTGAGGCTATCAATAACATTTTTCTAATTATAATGCCTTAAAGTTTCGAAATCCCGGGCGAGATCTTAAAAACATACATTTTAGTAGTGAATATGCAGCTCAATGAGAAAATCGTCGTTTCTCTGTCAGCAATCATTTAATCCTGGAAACACTTTCAGGGTATATACAACTTGGTTTAGTCTATCAACTACGATAATATCAGTTAGAAAGCTTAGTTTTAAACAAATTTTAATAATCCTATACTCACAGGTGGTCTACTGAAATATACAACTTGTGAAAGCCATTACTTCGTCAAAATAAGTCTGTTTACCGAAAATATTTCGGAATACATGCAGTTTTAAATCCTCCACAATCTGGTAAACAAAAAACATGTACGTTAAAAAACTCAAGTTTTTCTGTAGGGGCAGGTCAAATGTTTTTATCGAAAATCCACTGTTTCAGAAAAAAAATCTGAAAGTTGTATTGATCCTTAACGTACACACTTGAAGGAACTCAAAAATGTATTTATCTCATTTTTTAGCGTTCCGACGAAAATTTCGAACTTTGAAGGGAGGGGAGGGGGGGTCTTAAATACAAAAAAGGTTTTCAACCCAGTTCATTTCATTAAGTATTCATCTATGTATTATATATTTTTCATGCAATTATTTAACCCTTTACCAGAGATGAATATAGCTGATTACATACAGATACTCTCACCATCAGTTTAAAGTGTTACTCCACAGTGTACTTACACCCATTCTTATAAACAATGTTCTCACCTGTGAAAATTTGTATTGGAACGGCTTTAAACTGGCTCTTACTGTAGCTTTTTTAGTATGTGTAAACAACATCAGTAATATCCAAGAAGTTCATCTTAGTTTCTATTTTGTTTGCAGTTTTCGAAGCTAACAGTTATTATCCTAAGTTCATAAAAGCACATATAATAGATTAATAACAAGGTTAGTGATGATTTCATAGTTCATACATCTACGATATCTGTTGAGTTTCGACTAAAGTTTTCTACATGTGATCTGTTGACTATATGATAAATGTAGCATGCCATAGGGCATATGAATCTCACGGAATTAGCCATCTATGTTATAAATTATATCTTCTTGTTCCCTCTACTGAAGTGGAGGGCCTTGAGCCGAAACAAGTTGATTACCTTCATTTGTTAGTGTGTGTTTTCGTTCACAGAAAACAAAAAGTGTTTCTTTGACTTCTCTCAAGATAATCTCGTTTAAAGTTTGACGAAAGACAATCGGGTTCGGAGAATTCGAATTTGTGATTAGTTTTTTGAATTTTTTTACTTGGATCTTTTATCGGTAAAAAAATTCATATTTTACAGGAATATAAATCTTTTTATAAAACTTGCCAGAAGGTTTTTAGGGTCGCGGAATTTAATTTCTTTTATAGTTTTTCAAAAAGTATAACTGAGTCACCAACAACTAGTGAGGGAGAGGTATTTCGAAAAAGTTCGGGAATATCATAGGACATGGAAATGACTATGATCCTCAACAAATAAATAAAATTGATGCAAATAAGATAACAGCTATCACGTGATTTAATATTAAATGCTTAATGATCTTGCATAGTTCGAGTAATTTTATAATGCATTAAGAGCTGTTTAGATTGTCACATTTTCGTTATAGAAATTATTTGTAGTGATGTTTTTCCAGGGTACAACTCGATGATATTGGTAGTGGTAAATGTATCGTAAGTTTTTATGAGATTTTATTAGAAATAGGATATAGGCATCTTTTTGTGGAACTGATTTTCAATTAGGCTACGGCTAGCCGCTCTCCTGCATTTGTTGCTGTTTCATTGCATCAGAATACTTTAGTATTGAAATAAGCATGGCTTTGGAGAATTCTTTGCTAAGTTCCCTTTCATCAAATAGGTCAACATAACTCCATGTTTTTAGATTGTGCATGAATCCTGCGACGTTGAGGGTTTTTTTTATGAAGTTTTCAGTTTATACATGACAGGTCAATTATTTTATTTGATCATTAAGAGTTTATTCAAACTTTGCAGCTAGAATTCCATATCAGCTCATGTATGAACGTTCATCAACTGTATAAGTACTCGAGGATCATGTGTTATTCTTCTCAAAATTGTAGGGAATTTATCACATTTGCTGATGAATGCAAATTAAATAAGTCCATAAGTGTTGTTATCCGATTCCTTAAAAATTCACTTGGTGTTCCTCTACTAATTATCTAATGAAGTGAAATTTGTATGAATCATGTAGTGTTTAAATACGACACATGGATCAAATATATATAACAAACTATTTGATGAAGGACTAACCGCTCACTTAAAAATTTCTTATAATTAAGACTAAAGGCGTTGAAGATTTACAGAATAGTTTAACCTTGTCTCTATTAGAAAAGTTGAAACAATTTTCGAAATTGGTAGAAATCTTCAATTTCTTCCGAAGGAAGGTCATGAGATAATTGCTCAAATCATGGGAAATATTTAAAACTCATATTTGTCGTGAATATCTTAATAAGTTCAGCATTTGTGAAACATGATTCAAAAGGAGTGCTGAAGTGTTCAGGGTAGAAATTTTAGACCCGCCACATCGCTCCCCACAAACCGTTACAGTCAGGATACCACCCTCATCAAAGAAACCCAGTTAATTAAATCCTTACTAATTAATCATTTAATAGTTCATATCAGATATTGAGAGACGGTTTCAAAGAACTGCCTGATATCAATTGGTAACTAACATCTGATTCGAATGAATATATAGCATTTTTATGTTGAATTTTTATACTGTTAACTAAGCAGTGAAGAAGAAATATGCCCCAATATACGTAAAAAGACTAGCTTTTAAAGAATTAGCAACAACACCTACATCGTGTTTCACATTTTAATCTCAAAAGAATTACGCTAAGAAATTTTCCTGCTTGCCAGCGGTTTTAAATTCAAAAGAGGTAATTGTTAGAACTCTGTATCGTTGCATGTGGGGATAAATTTCTATTCTCTATAAATCCATATTAAATTATTATAAGAAAAATTTCTTGAAAATTCAAATCAATGCTTTTAAAATATAATCACATAGTACTTGTCTTTTTACAAAGAGAAGTAAAAATGACATGGAGCTTCTGGATTAGTAGCCAGTTCTATTGAGTTGGTTTGCGTTCGCTTCAGTTGCATTGGGTGGGGGCATGTGCGATGACAGGTGGAAGGAGTCGTCTAAACATACAACACATCTCACCAAGTGCAGATATGGCGAAAGTTGGATGTAGCCTTCGAGAGAGATAGATATTTATAGTTGTAGGGTTGAACTGAGAACGTATTTGAGAAATCATTGTTTCGTTGTGAGTCCGACACTTGCAGAAAATATTATTGCGCGGGTTAAGGAGTGAGTCTGCGTCCTTGGGTATCTTGATGAGGTGATATATGTTTACGATAATGATTGAACCCCTTTTGTGTGGTCGAATATATGATTCCTATGCCAACCATATCTGCTTTTTTCTCGACCCCTAGGAATGTATGCTTCAATCTCCCTATATTTACTGATATCTGTTTATATCTCCGGTATTTCCAATATCTCAAATTTCTCCAATATCTCAAATGTCTCCTATATCATCCTTTTCTCCTTCAACCCGTGCAACCCACGATCCGCTGATCGTTAAAATCATCTATACCCACTACACCTTCTATATTTCCAATACCTGTTATGTCTCCTATATCTACTACATCTACTATATCTGACCCGCCGACATTTGATTGAGTTTCCAGGAAAACCCTACTGGAGCATGACATCTACTAGTCATATCATTCGACAGATCGACTTCCATGATATGATTACCAAGATTAGCGAGTGCACCGAGGAACATAATACAAGGATCATCCAGATTAGTTTCTTAAGACACATCGATTATCTATGGTCACTTGTACGTTTAATACGTTCATTCGAATGATAACTGTGGTTCTTTGAACCTTCAATGTGGTCACTCTAACCATGGCTGCGGTACCTTTTCACATGATAATGGTCATTCGTACCATATTTGCAATCTCTTGCACTGTCGATGTTGTCATCTGTACAACATGCCACAGACAGACACACTGAGAAAAACAGGTAAATTTCGGTTTCTAGACGCAAACTTTTCCACATAGGGAATATATACATATAGATATATATTTTTACTCGACTTGATTTAACCCAGACCAACACGAAATAAAATCATACATAAATTGCATGTATCAAAATCTGTCCCAATATTCGATAAGACTATAACAGACATATTATACACACATATTCTCATGAGGTAGTATGAGAACATTTAGATATATATATATTACTATAAAAGATGCCTATGTCTATGAGAAATTAGTGCTGGGCGCGTTCACATTAATACTTTTCGTTCAAACAACCTGTAATTTAAGTGTAGCCAATTTTGAATTCCCGGAAAGCGGAATTTATCATGCCCGCATTAAATCCGAAGATTGTGGGCTAGCAGATAAGTGACACTTATTTTTCAACTCTTATGGATCTCTGGGTGTATTACCGAGATCCGTTGGGAAATCATTCCGACAATGAAGACAAGAAATTCTATTAATTGTAAAAGACGTTTTTAGTAATCCATGAATTTCCTATGAAACATTAATCGTACATGACGACCACTTTGAGTTAAAACTTGTTCAGTTTAGTTTACTGATTTCATATTGGTATTATTAGAGTAGCTGTATAGATCCGCATCAAGAATAAGCTGAACATTTCAGTCAAAGAACAAACAATCACTCTGAAGAGCTAGATGTTGCAAGTAATTAGTAGATGCTGAGCTAAAAGTGTAACGTTTGGTAGTTCGTTGCCCTCAGAAAATTCCCATTGCACGAGGAACGATAAAATTCAATATAGCGATTATTTATAAACAAACTGATAAAGAAAATCAATCGCATGAGTGCCATGAACTCACCTATCAACCGTGTTATTTAAGCAAACCACTAAATATAGTTTTTTGAGACCATGCATTGAAAATAAAGAATATTTGAGAGATGTCTCTAGAAACGTAAAACATCGAACTGCTTTAGCCTAACTTGGGAACCATTTCTCTAGGTTGCGATCGGGTGAATATGAGACGAGGAGGCATCAAATTTTACTTTTTCATAACCATTAGATGAATTCAGACAGATATCGGCTTGGGCCATTTCAAAACTTGTGGCAATCGTTAAAAGTGATGAAAGTAAGAGTGCAGGTAGTGAGAAAGTTTGATACTAAACATGAACACTTCCAATCATTTGTACTCTCCTTTCTTTCACTTGCACCTAGTCTTAGTCGAAGAGAGATCTCCATTCCTTTTGCCTGTATTGAGGACACTCGTTTTCAGCCAGAAAAAGTCAAAATATATGAAGAGAATATTGAAGTCCTGTTGAAAGCTGCCACAAACAATCTATTAAAAATTAATCAGTCGCTTTTATTTTAGCTGCTCACGAAAAAGTTCCTTCTGGTATCACCGTAAAAAAAGAACCATCCTCAATCAAATATCAAGTAATTGGAAGGATGTCTTAGGTCGTTGCTTTTTATTCGAATTGTTCTCACTTTTCCTTAGATCAATACAACTCCAGCCGCTGCTGCTAGTATTGCACACAGTGAAGCTAGTTCGACCACTAAGAAGGTCAGGCGATAATGAATCTTGAAAATAGATGTTATTTATCTTATATTTGTAGATGACTGCCATGAAAATTGATGCTCCAACAGGTAAAGGTAGGATATTGTTAACTGTCGCCTTTAGAATGAGAGTAATTATTAATAGTGAGAGTTGTGTGAATAAAATTACTCTCATCATTCAAGCGTACTATTATAATTAATATGAAGGAGATTTATGCTATGATCCCTCGATTGCTTGTGCAAAGTTTGATCTACACAGAAAAAGTGCAAAAATTTCATTCCAACACAATTTTGTGCTCAAATCTTATTTTGGGTAGAGAATATAGTTTGATTTATTGAAGTGTTCATTCTTTGAGGGAGTGTTTCTGGACAATGACCTTTAAAATAAGTAAAACTAAAATAAATTGTCAGTCTAATTCAATATCAAGTAAAAATCTGGAAGAATTTACGACTTTTTATCATCCAAATGTTGTTTGGTGATAGCTAATGTTTGTTTTGGTTCACTATTTAAATGGCACTATGTTGATGAGATATTTTTCACTTCGAATGATAACTTACACATATGATTCTTGCGATAAAAAAGGCTTACAGAATTCTCCCAATCCTCATTCGACTTATAAAACCTTTTTATTATTTCATTTAGAAGTGAATCGTTTCTTTTCCACTTTGAGTGATACTTAAACATCCACATTAGGTATTCATTCACGTTTCTCAAAGGTATCTAAGCAGGCCAATTATTTCTAATTTAACTACGTAACACTTTTAATTGCATACCAAGTGGTTAGAAAATTACAATGTATAGTTAGAAATGAATGTATCAAAACCAATAGAACTCATTATATTATGAATGGTTTGCTTCAAATAAGCTACATTCTCCAGTAATATGAAAAACCTAATATACATTGTCAAGAACGATTACCACCGATCGACTTCCGTTATATCTATAAGTGTTTTCCATCCATGTTTTAGTGATAATGTAAACATCTACATGACGAGTAACTCAAATTCATTTAAGCCAAAGATAAGAAAGTTCATCGCAAAATCGCTGGATTCGTTTTTGCAGGCCTTTCGTTTAATTGCGAAACTGCAATAAAAACCATTCAATAGAATGAGTTGTTGAAAAGTGTTTATGTCCATTCTAAGAGAGTGTCGGTGTGAGAATGCATGCAAAGCTCGTTTTTTTCCGCTGAAAATCTGATCCGACAAATAGGATATAGACAAAATAGACGTCATAGTCCA